>SJYO01050415.1:49052657-49117966 GCA_006410555.1 Capra ibex
TTATTTATTTTATAAGTACTTTACTACTACAGAAATTATATATGGGATCCACAACGAAGGTATGTGTGTACGTGTATTTGTGTGTATTCCGTTTTTGTTAGAAGACACTTATTTTTTGTAGGAAACCTTCTTTACAAAAATTAGATGGAAAAATTTTTTAAGTAACCATAAAATCGTATATACCATTTTGTCGATAAAGATTAACACGTACTTACACAAGACTCAGTGTAGTTAGTACAGGTTGAGTAACACCGGGGGTACCCGACATCGGGAGGTCCAAGGAGTTAGGTACCCTAAAGGGTCCGTTCTTGTGACTTCACCAAACGGTAAATGTAGAGGTCCCCTGGAAGGGGTGGGTCCCTAGTTTGGGTCCAGAGAACGTAACCGTCCGTCTAAGAAATGGCGACTCGGTTGACCCATGTGACTTTTGTTACAAAGGAGAAATCATTGTCATTAACTTTTGTGTTATACTCTTTGTCACATATAAAACAGTCATTTGTATGGTACTGTGTATAATTGTCGTGTAAAGGTCTGGATACACTTCTTTGACATTTTGAAATGACTTCTTGTATTTCAGACTTTTAGTGTTCAAAATGAACCTTCTACATCACTATATTTCTGAAGTGACTGACGTTTAAGTCTTGTCAAGTTTGAGTTTTGTTTGTACCTTTAAAGTTTACATTCAGAGTCGACATAGATCCTCTCGATTGTGTTAAAAATTATTATTATTATTATTATTTCGGATTTATCTCCCTTGGACGGTTTAATGTCTACTTCGATAGTGACATATCTGATCAACTTTAAAATTTGATTTACTTCGTGTTATCGATGTTCCATCGGTTTCTTCGAGTGGATTTCTCTCTGAACCTGTAATAAAACTTGTTATTTTCTCATCCTACTTTACGTTGTATTATAAAACATTAGTACGTTGTCCACTCCATAAGGTTTCGTTGTAGTTGTTAGTCTCCCCCTCTTTTATAGTGTCCCGTATTTCCTTTCTAAATCTAAAGTTGCAACACATTATTTCTTAAATCCCTGAACGGACTACCAAGTCACCCATCTTTAGACGGACAGTTACGTCCCCTGTGTCCAAGGTAGGGACCAGTCCCTTCTAGGGTGTTCGGAACCTCGTTGATTCGATCACACGGTGTTGATGACTTCGGGTGGACGAGGTCTCGGACGGTCAATAATTATGTTGTTGACTTAGGCACGGAATCTCGGTCTCGAGGTGTTGTTCTATCATCGAGGAGGATTAGTGTTGTCTCTTTTGGGTTCACGTAGTCGTTTTAGGGTCGTATCGGTTTTGATTTATTTATAATTTTAACTTTTTCTTTTTATCTTAAATCGTCCAAAACCAGGTGTCCAAGACCCTCAAACGAAAATGAGAACCTTAAATTCACAAAAGTAAGAGTCTTAAAGGAATCACTGACGTCACCGAAATAATGAGAGGCACCCAGGACTTTAAAATACGATTGTTCTACTGAATACACCCGGGGATCAAATTATTCCCTTACTGAGTCCAACCCTCCGACCAGTAAAGTGTTTCTGGTCACTTCAGTGATCTCCATACCCCTAAACTCGGTGCACCCGATTACTCGGGTTAGAGATTCCTCCCTTCTTACGACCTCTACAATAGTTGGTGCGGATACATCGATTTACGGTTATTTTCGAGCCCTGAATTTTCGAACTCACTCGAAGAAACCGACGGTTATGAGACAAAAGGCAGTGTGGTTATACGGTCCTCCCGTTACCCAGGGAAGCCTACTAATACCCATTCAAGTCTGTTTGTGCAAGTCTTCAATTCCTCGAATACTTCAGGTTTTCTTCTCGTAAAGTCCTTTCTCTCTGTCTTGTTTGTTTGTTTTTCTGATACAGAGAATGGAGCCTTGCTCAGTAAAGACTCAGGAACGAAAGGAGTAGGAGACCCGAAGGAAAAGTCCATTCTAGTAAGAACCCTTCACTGGGGACTGACAACTTTTATCCGTCAAGTTATGAATCTTTTTGTGTGGCTCCAGGGACATTGTGTCGGGGTGTGTCTCCCTCCTAGAGTTGTCCATGTTTTATGTTAGGAGATGCCGGTGACTGTGTCGTCCCTAAGACCTTGTGTCTTAGTTTGCTCCACAAAAATCAAAATAAGAAAAGAAGACTTGAGTGCCGGGAAGGACACTTTGGTGTGCAAGATCCGACTGGGAGGGGAAGTTTGGAATCCGCTCTGGGACTGGTTTTAGGTATGTCTTATCTCGGAGGAAGTGGAGAAGCACCTAGTCCCTGGTTCGCCAACCCGTTACGTCCTGATTTCGGGAAACACACTCACACTTCTACCCACAGAGGAGTCACTACTTTTCATCTTGCATTAGTGAAATCGTCGTCGTCGTTGTTGTTAATTGTCTCTAACGAAGACCGTCCTCATTACAGTACAGTAAAGACACCAATACAATATTTGTTGTTACACCCAAGGCCAGAGGGAGAAAGAAAGACCTGAGTGAAGGATTCTCTTTTCGGTTGACGGGACAACATTCGTCCAGAGACCAATGTTAAAGGAGGGTTTTCAAGTAGACTCACTAAGTCAAGTCAAGTCAGCGAGTCAGCACAGACTGAGAAACCCTGGGGTAACTCAGTCACTACGGTGGGTTGGTAGAGTAGGAGATAACAGGGGAAGACGAGGACAGAAGTTGGAAAGGGTCATAGTGCCAGATAAGATTACAGTGAATAAGTGTAGTCTACCGGTTTCATAACCTCAAAGTGGAAGTCGTTGTCAGGAAAGTTACTTATAAGTCCTGACTAAGGAAATCCTACCTGACCAACCTAGAGGAACGAGAGGTACCGTGAGTCTCAGAAGTGATGGTGTCAACTTTTCGTTAAGAAGTCACGAGTCGAAAGAAATATCGGGTTGACAGGGTAGGTATGTACTGATGACCTTTTTGGTATGGGAACTAACGTACCTGTAAACAACCTTTTTATTATAGACACGAAAAATTATACGACAGATCCAACCAGTTTGAAAAGAAGGTTCCTTATTTGCAGAAATTTAATGTACCGACGTCAGTGGTAGACGTCACTAAAACCTTGGGCTTTTTTATTTCAGACTGGACAAGGGTAACAAAGGGTAGGCAAAGGGTACTTCACAACTCTGGTCTACGGTACTAGAATCAAAAGACTTTCAACTCAAAATTCGCTTGAAAAAGGTGAGAGGAGAAAGTCAAAGGAGTTTTCCGAGAAATTGAGAGGAGACGAAAGACGGGATTCCCAGCACAGTAGACGTAAAGACTCAAATAACCATAAAGATGGTTGTTAGAACTAAGGTCGAACACGAAGTACGTCAGGTCGTAAAGAGTACTACATGAGACGTATACTCAATTTATTTGTCCCACTGGGTACGAATCCCACCCAGTTCTCGTCACGGTTATTATCCTAGTGTGTTCTCGAACGACCTCGTACTTTCCACTGTGTGTCTCGTGTTGGGCACCTCTTATAAAACGCTCCTCTTTACAAGTCACGGAAGAGAGGGTCACCCACCCGGGGTTAGGGTGGTCGGAGCGTGGTGTCTAGTCGCTGTGTCGATTCTTTGTCTAGACCCCGAGATAAGGTGGTTGGTCCCTCGTCCGTAGTCGTGTCTCTCCCGTCCCTTTTGGTGTCTCGTTACCCCTTCAAGGGGAGTTATAGATCCTGTCCTAGACCAGTATCATTTCGTTAGTTTCGGGTCTAGTTCCCCTATTCCCGTGTTTGGAGGCCTGGTTGGAGTGGTTGGTTCAACGTCTGTGGTCCTCCTTCTGATTGATCCAAGGACATCGACAGTTTTACCTCTAGTGTCTGTCTTTTGACCTGTTTTACTCTACTCTTTCCTTATCCAATATCTCTCGTTTCGTTGTAGTTTGGGATGTTCTTGGTGATTTACTTCTCTTCTATCCGTTAGATTACTAATTAAGAACGAAAATCAATAGAATTCACCTCTGTTCTCTGTAAAAGTGTTTAGCATCCGAGGACTGTTAAGAAATTAGGTGAAGAAAAGTTTGTACAAAGACTCTTACAAGACAATCTACAAAGTTAGATTTTTAGTATTTACTATCACTGTCTTTTGATTAGTCTTTGACTCCTGTGTATTCTGTCACAAACTCCTTCACCTAATGTTTATTGTATTTGAATTATTTCACGAGTAAGAATTCTTTAATTTATTCTTCTCTCGGAAAATTTTTATACCAACTTTGTGTCCCTTCACATGAGTATCGAGACACCTCTGGTTTCACCAAGTCTTTAGTTATCTTACCCCCTTCTGACCTCTAGAGAAGTTCTTTTAACTTATGGTTCCGTTGAAAAGTATGTTTCTACCCATGTTATTTCCTGTCTTTACCATACCTGGATTGTCTTCACCTTTTATAATTCTTTTTCCCTCTTCTTATGTTCCCCTATATATGTTTTTTCTAGTATTACTGGTTATATTGGTCCTACCACACTACTGAGTGGATCTCTGTCTGTAGGACCTCAGACTTCAGTTCACCCGGTACCCTTCCTTGTGATGCTTATTTCGATCACCTCCACTATCTTAAGGTCAACTCGACAAAGTTCAGGATTTTCTACTACAACGAGTTCACGACGTGTGTCATACGGTCGATTAAACCTTTTCTCGTCACCGGTGTCCTGACCTTTTCCAGTCAAAAGTAAGGTTAGGGTTTCTTTCCGTTACGGTTTCTTACTACTTTGATGGTGTGCTAACGTGAGTAAAGTGTACGATGGTTTCATTCCAAGTTTTAAGAGGTTCGCACCCCAGTTGTCATACACTTGGCTCTTGAAGGTCTACAAGTTCGACCTAAATCTTTTCCGTCTCCCTGGTCTCTAATTTAACGGTTGTAGACAAGTTAGTATCTTTTTCGCTCTCTCAAGGTCTTTTTGTAGATGAATAAGAAATAACTGATACGCTGTCAGAAACTGCCACACCTAGTTTTGTTTCACACCTTTTAAGAATTGTTCTACCCTCACTTATGGTCTGGTGGAATGGACGGAGGACTCTTTATACATCCGTTCAGTTCTTCTCTGTCATGACCTCTACCTTCTTACTTGATCAAGGTTTGACCCTTTCCTTATACAGTTCTGACGGATAAAAGTTGGACGAATAAATTGACTATACGTCTCATGTAGTACGTCCTCGAGAACCGAGCCAGGGACCCAATCCTTCTAAGGGATCTCTTCCCTTACCGATGGGTCAGGTCATAAGACCGGACTTCTTCAGGTACCTAACATAACAGGTATCCCAGTGTTTCTCAACCAGTCTTGACTCACGGAAAGTGAAAGTGAAACGTAGTACACTTTACAGCCCGAACTTCTTCGTGTTTGACCTTAGTTCTACCCTCTTTATAGTTATTGGAGTCTATATGTCTTCTGTACTGGGATTAGCGTCTTTCGTTTCTCCTCGACTTCTTAGAGAACTACTTTAACTTTCTCTCCTCATTTTTTCAACCGAAGGTTGAGTCGTAAATCTTTTGCTTCTAGTACCGTAGGCCAGGGTAGTGAAGGACCGTTTATCTACCCTTCTGTTAGTTTTGTCACTGTCTGACATAAAAGAACCCGAAGTTTTAGTGACGTCTACAACTGAAGTTGGTACTTTCATCCTTTGCGAACGAGGAACCTTCCTTTCGATACTCGTTACATCTGTCGTACTGTTTTTTATCTCTGTAAGGAAACGTTTGTTTACAGACACATGAGTTTCTATACCAAAAAGGTCATCAGTACGTACCTACGCTCTCAACTTGGTATTTCTTCCGACTCGCAGTTTCTTGACTACGAAAACTCGACACCACAACCTCCTAAGAACTCTCAGAGAATCTGACGTTCCTCTAGTGTGGTGAGGTAAGATTTCCTTTAGTTAGGACTTATAAGCAACCTTCCTGACTACGATTTCGACTTCGAAACTGGTAGACTACACTTCTTGACTACGTAACCTTTTGTAGGACTACTACCCATTCTGACTCCCGTCCTCCTCTTCCCCTGCTGTCTCCTACTCTACCAACCTACCGTAGTGACTGAGTTACTTGTACTCCAACTCCTCCCAGACCCTTAACCACTATCTGTGCCTTCGGACCGTACGACATCACGTACCCCAGGCTTTCTCAACCTGTACTGACTCGCTACCTTGACTTGACTAACTATCCATATTAACTAAGAGAAACACTATGTCATCATGTTTTAACATTTTGTCTATATAATGTTAATCTTGAAAAATTTGATTAAAGAAATATATTAACTCTGTAAAATTATTGAACTTAGTTCATAATTATTATACCACGTTTTACACGATTCGTAAATACGGTCAAGTAAAATTTTAAGATACTCCATTAACTTATATCATTTGTAAAAACCTAAAATCTTAACCCCGTTTATGTGAATTCTATAAATTATACTCTAGTATATTCCTTTTCTCTTTGAAACATCAGTTGGACTCTACACGTAGGAAAGTAAAAGCCCTCTAAAACGAAAGACATCACTTTTTTCAAAAACTCAAACTTTAAAGAAATCTTCCAGGTGATCGAGGGTCACCTATCCTTCAATATTTAGTCTTTTGTGTTTGGACAGGGGTCATAAGGATCTTTAAATCGTCAAACAGATGGTGAAGTGAGTGTGTAAAAACCGATCTCCGTGTTTCTTTGAAATTTTCCTGACAGTATGACAATGAGTTTTACACGTCAAAAGGATCCTGGGGGTTCTTTACCTTCTCGGTGGTTGCTTGCGTCCAAGTTCTCCTCTGAAAATCAAGTGTGACACTGCTTCCTTTCATAAGTGACCTCTACTTAAATACTTACTAAATTCTCTGTCTTATCCCGTCCACTATGTAAAGATACTATCGTCACCTGTGTTTGGGTCCAAAGGGTTTTAGTAAAGGTGACTTCTACTAGAAGGTTTTGGTGGACTGCTTCCTACTGAAGGAGGGACGAGGAACCTGGAGAATAGACTCAGTAGTAGAGGTAGGTAAGTATGTATGGACCCTTATACCGACAACAGAGGTAAGAGGAATATGAGGACCCTAGCAAGTTAACGAGGTCTTTCCACTAGTCCAGGTCGAATCTCGGGTGTTCTGAACAAGTAGTCTCTTTTCTTATAAACACAACAGTCTCTGAGTAGTCACAGGTTAGGTTATACACAAGTCAACTCTGCTCTTGCGTTCCCTGTTACAATTATGTCGGACCTTTTACTAAAAGGGTTTAGGAAATAAGTTTAGTGGATATATTGCGGTTGTTTATGTATTGTAGTCTAGGACTCTATGACCAGTTCATGATGCTTCCGTTACATTCGTACATTGACACTTTAATTCTTTTCCGCACTGATAAATTATGATGTCTCGAATATGTTAATGGTGGTTGGATCTTACGTCATTATCCAATGTCACTTCCTACAGTCTAAGTACTAGAGGTTTGTTCTTCTAAATTGAAACCCTGGTCCCTGGTCCGGGGTCCCAACTAGCGAGTTCTCGTAAACTCAAAATAATTTCACTTTTTCCCTGTCTCTTCAAAGACTGTATCTGTAGTCTTCCCCCACCTCACACGGGGGGAACGATCAGATTCGTTCCCTCGATATATGAAAAAATTAGTCATTAATGTTCTTTAGTTTTATTACAGAGTTCAAACATTTTTAAAATGGTCTTGGTGAGTGTGTTAAATGTAAACTCCTATTGTCCTAATCTTGAAGTGTTATCTTTCTAGGATGGTCTGGGTCTGGGGAAATAACTGATACAGTTTCGGAAACTGGCACACCTAGTGTTGTTTGACACCTTTTAAGAAGTCCTCTACCCTTGTGGTCTAGTAGACTGGACGGAAGACTCTATAGACATACGTCCAGCTCTTCGTTGTCAATCTTGACCTGTACCCTGTTGTCTGACCAAGGTTTAACCCTTTCCTTATGAGTTGCGACATATAAAAGTGGGACCAATGAATTGAATATACGTGTCATGTAGTACTTTTTACAACGCGACCTACTTCGTGTTCGACCTTAGTTCTAACGGTCCTCTTTATAGGTATTGGAGTCTATACGTCTACTGAATACCGTCTTTCGTTTCTTCTTGATTTCTGGGAGAGCTACTTTGACTTTCTCCTTTGGTGATGTTATAACATTTCATTAATAGGAGGTTAATTTTATTTATTTTAAATTTTTGATGATACATATTCTATCTATGTATTGTTCCTATATAACATATCGTATCCCTTAAAATGGGTAATAGAACACTATTGAAAATTACCTCATATTAGACATTTTTATGACTTAGTGATACCATATATGGACTTTCATTACATTATAACATGTAGTTGATATGAAGTTAATTCTTTTCTTAAGTCCTGTTTTATTTATCTTCTCTACAAGAAAAAAAAAAAAAAAACCTTCTTCTCGAGTTGAGTTACATTTACTTCCAAGAAGAAAGATTTTTTTTTTNTGAGTTACATTTACTGCCAAGAAGAAAGATTTTTTTTTTTTCTTCTTTGACTTTCTCCTCTCACTTTTTCAACCGAATTTTGGGTTGTAAGTCTTTTACTTCTAGTACCGTAGACCAGGGTAGTGAAGAACCATTTATCCATCCCTTTGTTAGATTCGTCACTATCTGAAGAAAAAAAAAACCACCCCACCCCGAGGTTTTATGACGTCTACCACTGACGTCGGTACTTTAATTTTCTGCCAACGAGGAACCTTCTTTTCAATACTGGTTGGATCTGTCGTATAATTTTTCGTCTCTGTAATGATACGGTTGTTTCCAGGTAGATCAGTTTCTATACCAAAAAGGTCATTAGTACACATCTACACTCTCAACCTAACGTTTCTTTCGACTTGTGGATTCTTAACTACCAAAACTTGACACCACAACCTCTTCTGAAAACCTTTAGGGAACCTGAGCTTCCTTTAGGTTAGTCAGGTAGAATTTCCTTTATTCAAGAATTATAAGTAACCTTCCTGCCTACGACTTTGATTTTGAGGTTATGAAGCCGGTCGACTACACTTCTCGACTGAGTAAACTTTTTGGGACTACGACCCTTTCTAACGTTCGCTCTCCTCTTCCCCTACTGTCTCCTACTCTACAAACCTACGGTAATGGGTGAGTTACTTGTACTCAAACTCATTTGAGGCCCTTAACCACTACCTGTTCCTCCGGACGACACGACGCCAGGTACCGCAACGTTTATCAGTCTGTCCTGACACACTGACTTGACTTTACTTGGTCTGGGTGAGGGTATTATATTTAAGATTCTATAGTCCTAATCAGTCTTCCAAAAGTCCTTCCTCTTTCGCAGGAGTTGTCCTATGTAACAACCATATCTTAGGGATCATGTCTCAAATTTGATTCAACAAAAAATAAATTAGTAGTCAAGACCTGAATTTCTTTTTCGATACATAGATTCTGTGTATTTCTGTGGATTTTTTCAGTAAAATACACAGATTCTAGTTCCTTAATCCTCTTTTTTTCCATAAACAGGAAAGGAGGAGGAACTCTTAAGGTCCGGGGATATAGGAGAAGCTCTCAGGGTCCGTGGGGGGTGGGGAGTCCGTGGGACCTGAAGAATAGTTGGACTGATCCTTAACTGAGAGTGTCTTTCTCCGTCTCATGTAGTTCCTTCTTTTTCGAATCGTCGTATTACTTAATAGGACTTCGGAAAGAAAGATTTCAGTATGTATGGGTAAAGGGGATCAATTTCCTCTCTAAAGTTTGATAAAACCCTTAGTCTTTTAAAGTCTTTGTAAGATCTTTACTACCTTGATTTTGGGTCACCTATCTATTCCCGAAGACCTTCCTTCGACAGGAGTGTGTTCGGTCGGTCCAAGGATATCAAGACATTGTAGTACAAGGACATGTTATGGGAAACTTTTAAAAGACTTTTTGAGACTTGGTGACTCAACTCAGTGACCGAAGGGTAGACCGAGTAACCATTTCTTAGACGGACGGTTACGACCTCTACGTCGAAATCAGAGTCCCACCTCTCTTAGGGGCTCTACTCTTTACCGTTGGGTGACGTCTTAAGAACGGACCTTTTAGGGCACCTGTCTTCTCTCAACCAAGATACATATCACCGTCAAAACGTGAGACAAAACTTATAGATTTAACGTAGGTCCACGATTCAGTAGTGATGTAAAGGGTTGCAGGGATTTTAGGGTTGTCGTTTGGTGCAGGGTCACCCTCACTCCTATATTCACTGAGGGGTACGACTAGAGAGTGTTTTTCTTTAAAAAAAAGGTTAACCAAAGTTAACAAATAATTGACTGGTCTAATGTTTTTATTGGGACCATCTATGGAATCAAGTAGGAAGATTATTCGGAAAACTAGACCAGAAGGAACAACGGTCGTAGAGGTGGAACATGTTTTACCCGCCAGAAAAACAAGTAAGGTGGATCACCTCTTCTGTTAAATTTCCCGGTGTCTTTCAACAAACGAAGAAACTTTGTAAAAGGTTGTCATATATAGAGTACTTAGTCTAGGAGGTACGTCCACTAAGGTATAAAGGGTTCTCTAGCTCGTCAGTTACGTAACAGACAGTCCCGTTAAGAGAAAAACAACTAAAACGGTATTGGTGCGAACATCTAGTTAAGTAAATGTCTGAAGTCTAAACCCATGGAGGTACGTTACCCCGAGGTGTTAAGAGTCGTACAATTGACTACGGATCAACTCGAAGTGTCTCTACGGTGACTTCTAGACGGCCTCCGCTTCCTCGATATCGTGGAAAGCTTGGAAACCCGAGTGTGACAACTATGGAGACTATAACTACTGACGTCCCTCGGTCGCACTCCCTGAGGCGGGTACCGTTTCCAGTACTCCTTCCTCCGAAATCGTATGCGTTTCCGTCCTAGCTCGGAGTCCTTTGGGGGACAAGGGCTCGTAGATGGGGGTTTTGGTCTCAGATGGGTGAAAGGACAAAGTACGAGAGTGGATGTGGAGACTGAATTACCCCCCGACAAAGGGTGACCAAGAGAGCCTCTTCCTCATTTGAACGTCGAGGTCAGTTATTTTTAAGGACCCGTACTGTTCCCACAGAGTCCAGTTTGGAGAGACGACCTTCTGATCGAACACACTGTCCTAATAGGTGTGAGGACGGTGATGCGTATACTAACAAATGATGGAGAGTTGGTAATTGTCGTGTCTCTCAAACCTCATAAAACTTTTAGAATTAATCGTATCCCGAAAAGAGTAACAACTCAGTTACTAGTAGCGGTCCGGAGGTATAGGAATCCGTGGACCCTTATATAATTACATAAACCTTATATCTTTTCCTTTATATCATCGAAAACTACAATCGTTATGATCTGAAAAACTCAATTACTTAAAAGAGAAAACAATATCTAGTGACATGAAACAATATTTAGGGACACAGGAACGACACATTTTTACATTGAAATAGTGATAGAATTCTGATTTATCTAAAATTCCCCTTGTAACCACTTCCCAAAAGTAAACAACCCGACTACAAACGACGATTTAGAGGTATAAGGGACGGGAATATTACTTATATTGATCGTATATCCTCTTTATTCATAATTGGAAATTCTAATTAGTACAATTTGGAATCCGATTCATTTAAGGAAAGAATTAACATTGGGTGATGTGGGAGTGGGATATCCTTACGTTAAAATAGACCATGGAAGTCTCCCATCACGGACCAAATTCTTTTTAGTGGGGACCTTTTATTCAAAAACCAACTGACTGACAATAGTCTTTCTTTCTTAGTATTTTACAGTCGTCCGGAGTACCGGTCTTTTACTCCATTTTGGGGATTCTGGAAAAAACATATGTAAATATACTTCGAGGACTAAAACTATTTCCAGTCCTGACGACTGGGGTCACACTGAAATTTTAAAGGTAAACAGAGATACACATTGTTTCCCATATTTTCGTTTGGATTTTTTATTTCTTTAGCCTAGTCAAAGACCTTTCTGACTAAGGGGGCACAGCAAGAAAGAAAGGGGAAGACCGACTTAAGGGTAGACCTCGCACCTACGATAGGGTGCTTGTGGTTCAATGAGTCGGAGAAAAAGAGGTGATTAAAAGGATGATGTGATAAAGAAAGATTAGAGGGAGATATAGAAATTAATTCGTTAATTAAGGATCCTGTGACTGAGGCAGGGGTGAAGTTTAATGGGACGTAGGTGGCCCCGACCTGGGACCGTCTACTGTTTGCCGTTAAACCCAAGGCGCCCATGTATCTTCAACGACCGAAAAGCACGGTAGGATCGGTAAGTTTAAAAATAAGACATGTAGACAGACATAAGGAACACCACTACGAATCGGAAAAGTATCTATTCGAAGGAGGAACGGAAAGTTTCGTAGAAAACCCGTTTGAAGAAAGAGTCTACGAACTAAAATGCGTGACACTTTAAGAAAGCGAAAAAGAATTCCCAAAGACCGTGTCGTCCTTCGAAGAAAAAGAAGACGTGAGAGGTAACAAGGTCGGTCCTTTCTGTTTTTATAAAAGTTGTCAACGTTCAGCGACTAGGCACAACTCTTAAGTAGTACGAGGTATCTTTCGCACCTACGTCTGTTACCTCTTTTCTGAGACTCTGTGTTCCTTCATCAGATTTCCCGTCCAGAAGTGATAATATTCATCTTTACCCTTTTTTATTCTACTATTGTTTATGGATCCTCCTTTTTAATCCTCGCCTCTCGATTTCCGAACGTATAAGAGTAAACCCGTAAAGTCCTCTTTTTTGTCTGTGTCGGGCTCTGGGTCCTATCCTGTAAATGGACTCTTCGACGGTAAAGGAGGAGAAGAAGGAGGACGAGACAGAAGAGACCCCTACAATGTGACGTTTGCGTGAAGACTCAAAAGTCTTTTATGAAACCTCCCGTAGTTGTGTCGAGAAATTGGACGTTGGTGGCGAGGATGTCTGTCTTCCTGGAACTTTTCGACTTTTCTGACTGGAGAGGACAGGAGACAGAGTCCTCTCTAAGTCCTTGTTAGTTAAGGATGGACCTCTGGTCGGACACTTGATTAAAGAACTAACAAGAGAGGGGTGTCTCTCGAGGATTGTGAGATGAGTGTGTCTGCTACACTCGACTGAAGGGGCCAGGTTTAGGTCGATCTGGTTGGGACGACGGAGAGGAGTCTGACTGAGGCCCCGAGTCGAGAGTGTTTACCTGGTCCTCGGTACAGGAATTGGGTCCGGAGACGAATCTTAGAAGACCTCGTGAAGGATGTGTGGTATGACTACGAGGGTGTCTCCGTTGTGACTTGACAACTCTCCCGTAGTCACTCCAGTAAAGGACTGTGACCAGTACACTAGGACTACCCTTTGGTCTTCCTTTGATGAACCGATTTCTAAGAAAGACTTGGTGAAGTTACTTATGTTTAGGGAGCGCCAGTCCAGGGGTGAGATTCTACAACACTTAGACGTCCAAATGTCACACCAACACTTTCCTCAGTAGTCGTTTAGGGGGAAAAAAGACTAGAAAGAAGGGGATTTAGTTACAAGTCCTCAGGACTCGAGTTTCGGAGTGTGAGTTGTGTGGATTCTGGAGATACGTCCCTTCCTAAACCCCGTCCTTAAAGACTCTCCAGATTCGATCCTAGTCCGTCTCTTTTGTCCTCAAGAACGTCAAGTCGAAAATATTCAATGGGACTCACTTCACGGAGCCCGAGGGATCCCACTGACACCTAATTAGGTAAGTTTGGTCAGTTCCTAAGACCACTCGTGACACTCCCACAACTTTCCAACGACGAGTTGGTTTTTTCTGGGGACCTAAGAACCGGAGGACTCCTCTTATTAAGTTAGACCTCGGTCTCTACTCCAAACTAGTGATCTCGAAAACGCATTATTTCAAAATAATTTCATATTTTCTCTCTCTCTTTCGAAGACTGTGTCTGTAATCTTCCCCTCTCTCACGGGGGAGCGATCACAATCGTTTCCTCAATATATGAAAATTAATAATGTGACTTAGTTTTCTTACAGATCTCCAACATTTCTGGAGTGAGCTGGGTGAGGGTATTAAATGTAAAATTCTGTTGTCCTGATCGGTCCAAAAAAAAGGTCTCTGACAGGAGTTCGTCCTATTAAAGAATGTATTAGAATTCCTTATGTGTCCCCCTTTTTTTTTTTTTCAAACAAGAAAGAAGGACGAACTCTTAAGGTCTGGGGAGAGAGGAAACCCTGGGGGCCTCAATAGTTGGACGGACCTTTAACTGAGAGAGTCACACTAACTTGTCCCCGGACAAGTCATCTGGGACCCCAAGTCGTTCTGACGACCAGAGTCCTTCCACCAGTAGATCATCTCTACGAGTGTCCTGACCGACCACACTCGAGTTCCTGGACTTCCGACGGACGAGGGGTCTGTCTATGACTCCGTCGGTGTCGTACCTCCTCAAGTTATGACAGTTGTTATGAGACATATTATAAAGAATAATCTTAGTAGGGTCACAGGTTCATCAATGATTTACCCTCTCCTCTATGTTGTATCTTTACTCCCTTATATATATTTCAATACTCTTTAAATTTCGATCACTCATTTGATTGAAGGTGTATCCGGTAGAGAGACACGATGGTTTATCAAGTAACACCAGAGAAGTTTTGTTGGAATTGATTCCACCCGCTCCAACGACAACCACCACCCAATTGTAAAGTGAGCAATGTTAGTTGGCTTTGTGATTTTCGGTAAGTGAAAAGTGTGTATCAACTTTATTTTGGGAAATGTTAGGTACCATAATAGGTACTAATTTATATGTAGTTTTCATGTCTCTTTCTATAAGTAAAAAACTATATTACTACACTCTAAACACTGAAAATGCCGAATGGTTTGTTTCGGATCCTTCGTGAATCGTTCGTGCTATATGTGATTAAGGTACTGAAAAGGTCCTTCCCAAGGATTATGCAAAGATCCAACGACGATTCAGCGAAGTCAGCACAGACTGAGACACACTGACGTATCTGTCGTCGGGTGGTCCGAGGGGGCAGGGACCCTAAGAGGTCCGTTCTTGTGACCTCACCCAACGGTAAAGGAAGAGGTTACGTACTTTCACTTTTCACTTTCACTTCAGCGAGTCAGCACAGACTGAGAAGCGGTGGGGTACCTGATGTCGGATGGTCCGAGGAGGTAGGTGCCCTAAGAGGTCCGTTCTCGTGACCTCACCCCACGGTAACGGAAGAGGTCGCAAAGATCCAATGGTGACAGAAATAAAGTTGTAACAGTTCATTATTAGTACTGACACAACTATAATATTTCTACGTAGTTATAACGTCACTTGACAGTAACACAAGAAGAATGTTTAGTTCCTATAAAGATAACTTTGGAATGTTGGTTGCAGACAGAATGAAATTGTGTACCTTTCTAATTACTAGTGAATGTAGTACCGTTGGAGGTCCTATAAAGTGTCGTTACGGTTTGTAGAGGTGAATCTACAAATAACATGTAAAATGTGATGTCGTAGGAAGTAGAAGATTACCTCTTATCTATCTTTACCAACGTTGTGTTGCATTTTTCCGATTAGAAATTATTTGGTATTTTGAAGGTACAAACGTTTGTGTGATCTTTCTTCCGTGTCATACCTAATAAACTCACTACTTAATGTAAATAAAGGTTATTAGAGTTTAGTGTAGTAATAATTGTTCGTATGTATGTAACGATTCTTAACATTGAAAGATTGGTAGTTGGAAGTAGAGTACTAAGTACGATTATATAGGTAAAAGATACACAAAATAGATACCTCATAAGGGATCAGTAAGAGGAAATCTCTTTGAAGACTTTTGTTCTAACTACTTTACGGAAGATCATACGTTAGAGACTATAAATAAAACTAAATTGAAAACTAATTTATGAACTAATCTATGTATAACCAATGTAGTAAAGGTAAAAAAAAACATATTCGAGAACACAAAAGACTAGGTACAAATCCCGTTTGGAGACGATAGTGACAAGGTAATGATCTCAAAGAGAGGTCACACACAAGAGTCTACAAATCACTCTATTCGTGAGGCTGGTTTCCGAAACGGTGTAAGTCATGTAAGTATTCCAGAGAGAGGTCATACATAAGCCGCTACAACTCATTCTGTACTCAAGACTATTTTCCGAAACGGTGTAAGTCATGTAAATATACCAGAGAGAGGTCATACGCACGCGGCTACTATTAATTCTACTCTTGTGAAGTATTTCCGGAACGGTGTAAGACGTGTAAATATTGCAGATAGGGGCCATACTTAAGCCACTACAACTCATTCCCAGCTTGAGGATTATTTCCGAAACGGCGTAAGAAATGTAAACATACCAAAAAGGGGTCATACCTAAGCTACTACAGCTCATTCTCGACGTGTTGCTACTTTCCGAAACAATGTAAGAAATGTATATATTCCGAAGAGAGGTCATACCTAAGCGACTACTACCCAATCTATACTCCTTGACTATTTCCGAAGTGATGTAAGACATGTAAATATTCCAAAGAGAGGACATACTTAAGCGGCTACAACTCATTCTATACTCAACATTCATTTCCGAAACGGTGTATAACATGTAAACATTCCAAAGAGAGGTCACACTTAAGCGACTACAGCTGCTTCTTTACTCCTTGTTGCTTTCCGAAACAATGTAAGAAATGTATACATTCCAAAGAGAGGTCATACTTAAGCGACTACGAGTTATTCAAGACTCAACATTCATTTCCGAAACGATGTAAGACATGTAAATATTCCAAAGAGAGGTCGTACTTAAGCGACTACAGCTCATTCTTTTTTCCTTGTTGCTTTCCGAAACAATGTAAGAAATGTATATATTCCAAAGAGAGGTCATACTTAAGCGACTACGAGTTATTCAAGACTCAACATTTATTTCCGAAACGATGTAAGACGTGTAAATATGCCAAAGAGAGGTCGTACTTAAGCGACTACAGCTCATTCTTCACTCACTGTCAATTTACGAAACGATGTAAGACATGTGAACTGTCCAAAGGAAGAACATACTGCAAAGGATACAGATGAATCTGACCTACTGAATGATTTATGAAAGAGTGCATAGAATGTGAACAAAAGAAAGACACCTAAGACTTGTCACAGGACAACTGATTCCAGACTTGTCACTAATCTTTGGAATGATATAAGTGATGTTCAGGAGAGAGGTCATGTTCATGAGAATAGATCTCTTTTTGGACTGTAAACTAGTTTCCATAAAGATGTAAATAACGAAAATCTTAGGAACAAACTCCTAAGCCCAGGGACTACAAAGTATTCCAAACTCAGAGGAAGTTGACATATGGATCAAAGTAACGGACTTATAGAAGAGTCAGGTGGTATTTATAAGAACATTAATAACCTCGACCTCGAGAATGAATTCCAGTCTGAGTAAAATAATATATACCTTTCAACAACACATAATTGGTATAGTGCTATACATGACTTGTTACTACCAACCTAACGTAGAGAAGGTAATAGTAGTTGTAATATGTAGAACCTTACCTCTCTTTTATAGAGAACCCCTTTCTTATTACTGCGGGACGAGTGCCTAGGGAGTTTAACTAATCTAACACTCAAAAGTGTGAGTAACAATTTAACATCCACAAATCAGTACGAACTTACATACAAATCAGCTTCGGAAACAAGTCTTACTCATAAACGTCATCTCTGATCTAATAGAAGGTCTAAAAGGTGCAAAAGAAAATCTCTTGTACATACAAAGTTTTTTCCTACCTTTAGAAAAGAATTTGTGAATGTGAAGAGTCGTCTACAACTTCTGACTTCAACGACAAAAAGGGTTAGACTGAGTGCGACGAGTAAAGAAAACGGTCATTACAATCGTAATACACAGTGACAGAGGTAAAGAAATACAGGTATCTTTGTAGGAGAGACAAAAAGTAAATGGGAGCATATAGGGACTAGAAAGTAATTTAAATTCAAAGACTCCACTTTATAAACTATATAAGGATCCAAAGGAAAACCCTTATGAAGAAGATTACGACCTAAGAAACCGTAGTTTAAGACCCACAGAACACCTCTGTGTCGACTTTCTATGGTTTTTTGTTCATTAAAATGGACGATAAGAGTCACTTATAGAAATTTCTAAATCTCTTTTACTGCTGGTGTCGATCAAATTTTTATTTTATCTCTACCTTCCTAGTTCTACNTAATAGTAGTTGTAATATGTAGAACCTTACCTCTCTTTTATAGAGAACCCCTTTCTTATTACTGCGGGACGAGTGCCTAGGGAGTTTAACTAATCTAACACTCAAAAGTGTGAGTAACAATTTAACATCCACAAATCAGTACGAACTTACATACAAATCAGCTTCGGAAACAAGTCTTACTCATAAACGTCATCTCTGATCTAATAGAAGGTCTAAAAGGTGCAAAAGAAAATCTCTTGTACATACAAAGTTTTTTCCTACCTTTAGAAAAGAATTTGTGAATGTGAAGAGTCGTCTACAACTTCTGACTTCAACGACAAAAAGGGTTAGACTGAGTGCGACGAGTAAAGAAAACGGTCATTACAATCGTAATACACAGTGACAGAGGTAAAGAAATACAGGTATCTTTGTAGGAGAGACAAAAAGTAAATGGGAGCATATAGGGACTAGAAAGTAATTTAAATTCAAAGACTCCACTTTATAAACTATATAAGGATCCAAAGGAAAACCCTTATGAAGAAGATTACGACCTAAGAAACCGTAGTTTAAGACCCACAGAACACCTCTGTGTCGACTTTCTATGGTTTTTTGTTCATTAAAATGGACGATAAGAGTCACTTATAGAGATTTCTAAATCTCTTTTACTACTGGTGTCGATCAAATTTTTATTTTATCTCTACCTTCCTAGTTCTACGGTCTCCGAATCCGTCTACACCTCTAGTATTGAGAGAGGTGTTTACTTACTCTTTACCTTGTTAAAAGTGTCTCGGGTCGACTTGTGATCATCTCCGGGAACCTTTAGACTTTCCTGTTCTTTCTAAGGACGAGACGTCCCATCCTGTTTTCTTTCTTCTTCCTTTTTCTTCTCCCCTCCTTCACCCAACCCCGGACGTTGGGACACCCCTCTACTTTCACTTCTCCAGAGGTATAGGCTCCTTCGGGGAGTGACCCCCTCGAGTCAATCCTGTCTTCCTCTCGGAGTAAGAGACACCCTTCTCTTGTACCGTTGGTCCCACACCATCGTCCTGTCTCACTCTGGATGTGTGTCCCATGACTGGAGTCGGGACGGGTGGGTCGGAATCTCCGTACAGGTCGTTACGTCTCTTCTCGACCCACGTCTTTCCACCTCAAACCTCTCGTATGGCTCCGTCTCCTGACGTCAACCGACACTCCTTTGTAGGACTTCCCTAACCTCACTCCGTCCTCGAGACGTTTTCCCTACGAACACCACTTCGGACTTGGTGGTATCTCGTCTCGTGGTGACCACGCACTACGGGAGTTTTCTTCGGGTAACGTAGAGGACACGGAACACGGGCGGGGACGATCGGTTCCTGATGCTTCTTGAGAAGGGTGCATCCAGAAGACTCCGGGGTCGGTGCCGGAGGGGGTAGCTGTAGGAGGTGTTAGTCGTCTTAGAACACGAGACCTCGTCGGAGTCCTCTTCTGTCGACACTCAACTGGTATACGTGTCTACCTCGTCTTTCGTGTCCACTTTGGGTGCCTATTTCTTCTTTTCGACTTTGGAGAGGAACGTCGTCGTGTTCGGTGCCGGAATGTGGGTCCTGGTCGAAACATTGGAGTCGGGGATGTCTCGTAGACTTAGTTGCTGTCCCGAGAGAGTGAGTACCGTCCATATCGAAATCATCGACGTCTGAAACACCCGAGGGTATGCTCCCCCGCCCGGTCCTGTCTCGGACTCGACACGGCAACGTGGTGTCGCCCAGGTCGAGGTGCGAGTCACGTTAGGATCCTGGACTGAAGTGACTTAGCTACGACCACTGGAACACTTTTGTTGTCGACTCTCAGTGGTCCCCGTACTCGGTAGTGAGGGTGCCAATTCCTCTCGGTTCTCATCACGGTTGTGATGTATAGTACTCTTGAGCGTCTTGTGTACTCTCCCCTGTGGTCTCGTGTGGGACTCCACTTGTAGGGGTCTCCTCATTATGAGTCACTGAAGAGAGGGTCACCCACACGAGGTTAGGGTGGACGGAGCGTGGTGTCTAGTCTTAGTGTCGCTTCTGAGTCTAGACCCCCGAGATAAGGTGATACGTCCCTCGTCTGGGGTGGTCTCTCTCCCGTCATTGTTGGTGTCTTGTTCCCCCTTTGTGTCGGGACTTATAGGTCCCGTCCGAGACAAGTGTCAATTGTCGTTAGTCTCGTGTCTAGTTCTCTCCTATTCCCGGGTTTGGAGACCTGGTTGGAGTGGGTGGTTCCACGTCTATGGTCTTCCTTCTTATTGATCCAACGACGTGAGAAGTTTTGTCTCTGGTGTGTGTCTTGCGACCTGTTTTACTGTACCGTTTCTTTATCCAATATCCCCTTCTTTGTTCTGTCTTTGGAGGTTCCTGGTCACTTAATTCTCCAATATCCGTTAGATTACTAATGAAGAAGGAAAATCAGTAGAATTCACCTCTGTGGTTTGTGAAAGTGTTTAGGATATACGGATCATTAAGAATTTAGGTGAAGAACGGTGTACAAAGACTCTTACCAGATAATCTACAAAGTTAGATTCTTAGTATTTCTATCACTGTCTCTTGATCAGTCTTTGATCCCCTTCAACTTATGTTTATTCTATATGAATTATTTCATGATCAAAATTCTTTAATTTATTCTTCTTTCTGAAAGTTTGATACTAAGTTTCTCCTTTGAGATGAGTAACAAGACACCTCTGGATTTACCCTTCCTTTAGTTATCTTGCTATTTCTCATCTCTAGGGAAATTCTTTTAATCTCCATGGTCCTTATAAAGTACGTTTCTACCGTTGTTATTTCCTGTCTTTACCCTACCTAGATTTTCTTCGTTTTCTATAATTCTCTTCAACCTTTTTATGTACCTTCTTGATATGTTTTTTCTAGAATTACTGGCTCTATTGGTGTTACCACACTAGTGAGTGGGTCATTGTCTGTAGGACCGTAGGTTTCAGTTCAACCGGAATCTTCCGTACTGATGGTTATTTCGATCACGTCCACCTATCTTGAGGTCGACTCGATAAAGTTCAGGATTTTCTACTATTACGATTTCAAGAAGTGAACTATTCGGTCGTTTAAACCTTTTCAGTCGTCACCGGAGTCCTTCCCTTTTCCAGTCAAAAGTAAGGTTAGGGTTTCTTGTGAGTTTGATGATGTGTTAAAGGGAGTAAAATTTGTTATCGTTTCCGAGTTTTAAGAGGTTCAATCCGACGTTGTCTTGCACTTGGCTCTCGAAGGTCTAGAAGTTCGACCTAAATCTTTACCGTCTCCTTGGTCTTTCGTTTAACGGTTGTAGGGAACCTAGTATATTTTTCGTTCTCTTAAGACCTCTTTGCTGTAGACGAAATAACTGATGTGGTGTCGGAAACTGACACACCTGTTGTTCTTTGACACCTTTTAAGAATTTCTCTACCCTTGTGGTCTGATGGAATGGACGGAGGACTCTTTAGACATACGTACAGTTATTCGTTGTCACTCTTGACCTGTACACTGTTACCTGACTAAGGTTTAACACTTGCCTCATACAGTTCCGACATATGACAGTGGGACGAATAAATTGAATATACGTGTCATGTAGTACACTGTATGGTCCGACCTACTTCCTGTTCGACCTTAGTACTAAAGTCCCTCTTTATAGGTATTAGAGTGTGTACGTCTACTGTGGTGGGAATATTGTCTTTCCCTTCTGCTTGACTCCTCTCAGAACTAGTTTGACCTTCTTCTCCGACTTTTTCGACCGAAGGTTGAGTCGGAAGTTTTTCGTTTCTAGTACCGTGGCCAGTCTAACAAAGTACCGTTTGTCACCCTCTTTCTCACCTTTGTCACTCTCTGATAAAAACCCCCAAAGTTTTAGTGACGTCTACCACTGATGGCGTTACTTTCATTTTCTCCGAACGAGGACCCTTCTTTTCGATACTGGTTGGATCCGTCGTATAATTTTAGGTCTTTGTAATGAAACGACTGTTTCCAGGTAGATCTGTTTCGATACCAAAAAGGTCATGAGTACATACCTACACTCTCAACCTGGTACTTCTTTCGACTCACGACTTCTTAACTACGAAAACTTGACACCACGACCTCTTCTGAGAACTCTCAGAGAACCTGACGTTCTTCTAGTGTGGTGAGGTAGGATTTCCTTTAGTCAGGAGTTATAAGTAACCTTTCTGTACTCCTTCGACTTCAAGGTTATGAAACCGGTGGACTACACTTCTTGACTGGGTGACTCTTTCTGGGATTAGGACCCTTTCTGACTTCTACTCTCTTCCCCTACTGTCTCCTACCCTACCAACATACCGTAGTGACTGAGCTACCTGTACTCAAACTCGTCCGAGACCCTCAACCACTACCTGTCCCTTCGGACCGGACCTAACGTCTGAGTCTGAGCTGACTCGCTGACTTGACTCGACTGACTATACGTATTGACTAAGAGAAACGACATATCCTCATGTTTTAACCTTTTGTCGATATAAGGTTAATCTTGAAAATTATTTCTAAAGAAATATATTAGATTTTTAACGGTATCAGACTTAGTTTGTAATTATTGCATCACATTTTACACGATTCTAAACTACAGTTAAATAAAATTTTAAGATACTCCATTATCTTGTGTTATTTCATAAAATCGTACAATCCTAACCCCATTTTTGTGATTTCTATAAATTATACTCTAGTATATTCCTTTTCACTTTGAAAGTTCAGTTGGACTCTACACGTAACAAAGTAAAAGTGGTCCAAAACGAAAGACGTCACTTGTTAATGAACTTAAACTTTAAATAAATCTTCCAGGATACACAGTGAGGGTCACCTTTTCTTTGATATTTAGTCTCTTGTTTTTGGGCAGGGCTCATAAGGATCGTCAAACCGTCAAACAGATGGTGAGGTGAGTGTGTAAAGACAGATCTGTATCTTCCTTTGAAATTTTCCTGACAATATGTCAACGAGTCTTTACCCGTCTCAAAAGGATCCCGGGGGTTCTTTAGTTTCTCGTTGCTTACTTACGTCAAACAGTGTTCGGTTCTCCTCTGAAAGTCCAGTGTGACACTACCTCTTTTCATTAGTGACCTCTATTTAAGTACTTACTAAAGTCTCTCTCTTACCCCGTCTACTATGTAAAGATACTGTCATCGTCTCTGTTTGGGTCCAACAGTTTTTGATAAAGGTAACTTCGTTTAGAAGGTTTCGGTCCACTCCTTCCTACTCAAGGAACCACGAGGAACCTGTAGAGTAGACTCAGTAGTAGAGGTTGGTAAGTATGGATGGACCCATTTACCGACAACAGAGGTAAGAGGAATATAAGGACCCTAGGAAGTTAACGAGGCCTTTCCACTGGTCCAGGTCGTATCTCTATTCGGGACAAGTGGTCTTTTTCCTTATAAACACAACAATCTCTAAGTAGTCATAGCTTAGGTTATATATAAGTCCACTCTGTTCTTACGTAAAAGATGATCTTTTACTAAAGGACTTTGTGAAATAAGTTTCGGCGATATGTTATGATTGTTTGTGGATTGTTAGTCAGGACTCTAAGACCAGTTCATCATGATTCCGTTTTCCTTCATCACAGTGACACTTTAATTCTCTCCCACGTTGATAAATTATGGTTTCTTGAATGTGTTAATGGTGATTGGATCTTACTTCCTCCGTCTCATGTAGTCCCTTCTTTTTGTAGTGGTCGTATTGCTAAGTAGTACCTCGGAAAGAAAGATTTGAGTCTTTATTGGGTAATAGGGGATCTTTCGTCTCTAGACTTTGGTGACACCCTTCGTCTTTTAAAGTCTTCTGTAAGAACTGTACTACCTTGTTTTTTGGTCACCCATCTATTCCCTAAGACCTTCCGTCAATAGGAGTGGGTTCCTCCGGTCCAAGGGCATTAAGAGATTGTAGTGCAGGGACATGTTAAGGGCGACTGACTCCAGGTCCGTAAGGGTGAGGAGAACTCACTTCAGATACCGATGTAGGACCTTACAGTCGGCAGGGACTTTATGTTTCATGTCTACGATACACCGGTACCCTTCTGAAAGATTCCACTGGGTTCTACTTTTACCGTTCAAGTCTCTGGAGCAGCACTCAACCACCGAACCGACCATAATATTTTATATAAAAAAATGTGTCATTAGGAAAAATAGGTTAAAGATTACACTTGTTTCCTCCTATTCAATGCTAGGTATTCGGTAATCTCTTTGATAAGAGTAGACTTTCTCGTTAATATTTTATTAGTCCCGTTGTAATGGTATAAATAAGACACTAAGTCCTCGTCTGGTACCGGTACAAAATTCCTATAGTCCTACCGTTTTCAGGTTGGTACTCCCCAATGAAAACATCTTCTTCTTACTCGAAGCAGATGTACATGGGATTGGAATTCATTACGAAGACATGAAGTGGTTTCATTGTTTTCTAAAATTTTTACTTATATTTAGTGAATTTCCGTTTCTTTAAGTATTAGAGAATAACTTTCGACGTAAGATTCTTTTGAAACAAGATAATTGTATCTCTAATCTGATTTAAGGTCAGACCATGGTCGAATGGTCTATCGTTTGGTTTCAACAAAGAACCAATTGGAATCTTTTTAGAAAAGTATTTAGTACTTCATCGTCATCAGAATGTTTCCGTAGTCTCACTTTGGTATCTTCCGTACAAATTTAGACTAATTTGACGTTAACTGTCACATCGGACCAGTAACGACACTGAACATTGTGAAATTGTCCATTCATCTCATAATATCAACTGGTGTAAAATAATCCCGTATAGTCTAGATATACTTGAGGTGTATTAAAATCCTATAGACATAACCATTGTGGGTGGTGTGTCGTATTAGACTCTTCTAGATAGTGGGGGAGTTGTCATGAAGGGTACAGTGAAAGGTACAGGTCACTTGGGTCCAACAAATTATCGAGGGACCCTCCAGAGTCCCCGGGAGACTGCGTAAGGTTTCCGTCGATCTTCAGTTCAGTAAATCCTTCAAACACCTGTTAATACTTTTCCCCAAAATTGTGAGTCAGTCTATTTTAGTATATCTAGTGACCCTTTATTATATAAATGGTCCGGTTTCATTGTTTCTTCTAAAGTTTCCGTTTGTATCTTGTCTAGTGAAGTCTCCATTTCTTTGAATTTTAGGTAATAGTTTCCGTCGAGTTGTAGAATTCTTTTGAGTATAAATACGTGTTTTGAGAAGGGAACCGTAGGTGAAAGGTATTTTGAAATAGTGAAAGACATAGGTAATGAAACAAGAGGGTAGAACTTTTAAGGAGGACGTTCAGTCTGGATGAAGGAGAAAGGAAGTATTTTACATCAAAGTAAGGAGTATGGAAGAAATGACTTTTATGTGTACGATGAAAGGAATTCGTTCATTCTTGAATTCGTAAGACATCTAACCACTTGTATTATAGTCATTATTAATTGTTGTTGTTGTTTTTTTAGAGTTCTTATAGAGTCCTACCGTAGTTCGTAATAAGTACTTATCAGGTTTTAGAGATGAAAGAGACATTCTCCTTCAATCAGGAGTCATTACTTACAAAGTCTTAGAATAAAATAAACCTTTACTGGATCCATAAGTTATTTGAAGATAGTGAATCAAATCTCGTCGGGATCTTTAAGTCCAATGGTGTTAGATCTCTTACAAAATCTGGTTGTAAAGATTTCATATTAATAAGAATTATCAAAATAGATTTTCGAGAAAAGAGAAAATGTAAAAGAAACTTCAAAAAAAAAAAAAAAGAAAGGATCTCCATGATAGGACCAACTGTTTGAATCTTGTCTATATTTTTATATTGTTGTAAATTGAATATTATTTGGATCCCTGTTACTTTTATGACACGAATTACTGAGTTTCTGTGTAGATGTAATCTAATCGTTTGTTTGTAATTATAATCTATAACTTAAAGTCGTGCGATCCGGAGACACAGTTGGTGGTTGAGGGTTTCAAGTGAGTTTGAGTGCAGGTAACTCAGGCACTACGGTAGGGAGGTAGAGTAGGAGACAACAGGGGAAGAGGAGGACGGGGATTAGGGAGGGTCGTAGTCCCAGAAAAGTTACTCAGTTGAGAAGTGTACTCGACCGGGTTCATAACCTCAAAGTCGAAATCGTAGTCAGGAAGGTTACTTGGGGCCCTGACTAAAGGAAACCTTACCTGACCAACCTAGAGGAACGTCAGTTTCCCTGAGAGTTCTCAGAAGAGATTGTGGTGTCAAGTTTTCGTAGTTAAGAAGCCGTGAGTCGAAAGAAGTGGCAGGTTGAGAGTGTAGGTATGTACTGGTGACCTTTTTGGTATCGAAAATGATCTGCCTGGAAAAATCCGTTTCATCACAGAGACGAAAAGTTATACGATAGGTTCAACCAGTATTGAAAAGAAGGTTCCTCACAGAAAATTAAAGTACAGACGTGAGTGGTAGGCGTCACTAGAACCTCGTGTTTTTTATTTCAGACTGTGACAAAGATGACAAAGGGGTAGATAAAGGGTATTTCACTACCCTGGTCTACGGTACAAGAAGCAAAAGACTGACAACCCGAAATTCGGTTGAAAGAGTGATTTAATCTTGAGTAAATGTTGAAGTCGTTATAATATATAATTTTTTTTTCCCGTGTCTCTGTATGTATTTCGGTCTATCTGTCTGTCTGTCTCTAGAGTCAAAGGACGGACTCTAAATTTTGTAGAGAAACTGGGAACATAAAACAAACAAACCGAACTTCAAGACAAAACGGGTTCCGACTCAGTCCAGAGTCCGTTTTACCCGTCACATAAAGTTCCTGTACCTTTCCCAATTGAAGTTCGAAAAGGGATCCGTCCGGAAAATTGTTCGATCAACCAAAATTTACGTATACGTTTTTCTTTCCCAAAACGTCAAAGTTTCCCTTTCTTTTAAAGTAAAATTGGTCAAAAGAGGTCTCAGATTTCTTATAGTCCCGGTAGCACATAGTTTTTCAACAGAATGGAAAGGCATCAGAATCAAAATATCGATTTTATATCTGGTTTATTACGAGTTTAACTGAGAGTATAGTCCCCGTAAAGTCGAGTATTTTTAAAACCTCACAGGGAGACCACCCTTCACTCCAGAAACAGGGTAGTCTTCTTAGACTTCCCAATTCCCTTAAACGTCCTGACCCCCTTCGAACCAGGAAGGGTCGGGACTTTTTGTCCTCATGAGTCTTCCCTTAAGAAATCCCACAAGGTCTCACCCCCTTCGAACCAAGGAAGAGGTGAACTCTCTTCTAAGGAATCTTCCCCTAAGAAATCTTAGAATCCTGTAAAAAACTAGGAAGTCCGAAAACTTATATCGTCTGTCTGGACCTGGTTTCCCTTGGAGTCTTAGGAAAGGATCTCTAGTACACCTATACTTTCCAACTCCTCCCCGGTAGATCCTTTAGACTACCTCTCTCTGTCTCTCCCTGTCCTCTGTCCCTCCGTTATCTTGTATTCCTTTAAGACTCACGAAAGGGAAGAAAACCTTTTTGAATCCCACGGTAAGTCTCCGGTAAAAACCACCAAGACAAACATAACCTCGGTCCGGAAGACTTCCCACTTTTCAAAGGTCAAAGACTCTTACATCGGTTCCTGACTTATACTCTCTCGAAGGACCCTACATTGTCTTGGGTGAGAATCGGATGGATGGTATCTTACCCTCATGACTCTCAGTGACCGACTGTCTTTCCGCAGGGAAAAGAGGGTCACTAGATAGGCACGCTGATAACGTGTTTTACCGGCTCGCAGGGTTGTCAGCGTAGGCTGTCAATCTCCTCTGGTGACTCTAGGTACGTCGATGCGGTGGTGCACTGTGCTCGTCTCTTTCTGTCTAAGGACCCACGTTGGTCCACTGAGTGGTGAACCACTAAGGGACTTTGTACCTTCCGTGAGAACCCTACCGAGTCTCCGTTGTGGGTCCGAGGACATTTAGTTAGACCTGGGTGTCCCTTTCTTCACTTTCACTGTCCCTTCTTCCGACTCCTTAGACGGAATGTTATATATACCCTCCGCCACCGGGCCCCTGTTACCAAAGACAAAACGAAGTTGGTCATACACGGACTGTACCACCTGCCTTAAACAGAACAACCCCCCCTTACGGGAACACC
The DNA here is from genome assembly GCA_006410555.1 of Capra ibex. Classification (NCBI taxonomy): domain Eukaryota; kingdom Metazoa; phylum Chordata; class Mammalia; order Artiodactyla; family Bovidae; genus Capra; species Capra ibex. Next base: position 49,080,742 of record SJYO01050415.1, read on the forward strand.
GGACTAGACAAGACGCCCGGGGTTAGGAGTGTACCCTCAGAAAGACACCGTCCGCGGGATTACCGAAAATACACAGACTGGACACGGGTGTGTTATGACCAACCATATCAGGAGTCAACCTTTTTTCTGTTTCCTCTCTGGGAGTGGGTAAGTTCGCCGTCGATGAAACCCACGTCACTCGTCACCCCGCAAACCTTATGTGGTCTCATCCATTGGGACCGGTCGTAAGGAGTTAACGGTGGTCTCGTCAACGGAAAACCGTCTCCCAGGGATACTCTTTACTCTTCGCTCCTAAACCCCTTCTCTGAGGTTCATGGACTTGTCCGGTGGTTTTTACAGTACCAGACCCACGCCCAACCTTTTATTAAAGGTCTGTCCTCTGTTATGCCCAGACCAAAAAGTCAAAGACGTAAGATTTTGGGAGGAACCAAAATAGACGAGAAGTGAGAAACCCATTGGTGTTGGAACCGTCTTTCTTAGTAAAATTGATAAATCATATATGAGATATAGAAACTAACAAAAATAGTCTCAGAACTTTCACGTTCTCTTTATTGATTTTTAGTCATTACAACGAGAACATGGAAAACCGTGAATAAAATTGTAATTTACCGTCTCGAATTTGAAATGAAGTAAAATACATGAAATCTGAAATTGATTATTTTGTGTTTGTCTAAGTGTCTCTGTTGAGATTCTTTTCAACTATCTTCAAAGACATTGACATTTCTTATGATTTCTGTCCTTTTCAAAATCAGTGAGTCAGTACAGGGTAAGAATCACTGGGGTACCTGAGAATTGAACGGTCTAAGGAGACAGGTTCTTTAAGGGTTCGTCCTTATGATCTTACCCATCAGTAAGGGAAGGGGTCTTCAAGAAGTTTTTTTGTTTCGTTTTTCTTTTCTTCTTTTACTTTTTTAACTAGTTCAGTACAATTATAAAAGTATGTATACCAAGTCAAGTTGACGAGTCAGCTTAGACTGAGAAACACTAGGGTACCGGGTGTTGTGTGGTCCGGAGGGACAGGTAGTGGTTGAGGGTCTCGGATGAGTTTGAGAAGAGGTGACTCACGTCTGTATGTGAGTTTACCCCGATATACGAGTAATTCTCCTTCTCTCTTTTTACAAGTACAGTGATTTGAGTCCATTAAGACTTACCTAATTTTACATGTAGTACTATCTCCTACTATAAGAAATAAACGTGACTCGACATGACATTTAAAATTATGTCAACTCGTATCTAATACTGATTATTCTAAGAACATTTGTAAAACCTTTTATGTTTTGACACTACTCTGAGACACTATACTCGTACATCACATGACCTTTCTAGTCCGGACCCGGACCCTACTTTTGGTGGTGAGGGTTTTGGGTCGTAGAGACGATTTGTGTACACTCACAAGTAAAGGTTTCGTCTTTCCTCCATTCTTCTGTACTTCAATGAGGAAATTAACACTATCAAATCCGTGTAGACAGAGAAAAAGAAACGTTCTGTGGACAAGTTCAGTTTACCTTTTTTTGTTTAAGTATCGTACCCTTAGAGTGTCTTTGTGGATTTGGTCAGTTGTACTCAGTACCCTATTCTTCTTGTACCTCCTTACGTAATAGTGACGTAGCCATAAAACCGTGATAATACCTTTGATACTAGACTTAGATAGTAATTTTTGTACAATCAAACCCTTGAACCACTACTAAGTCACTGATTCTGGGACTCGAGGGTTACGTACCTCGAGACCAAGAAAGTGACTAGTCCTTTGGTCTAGGGTGTACGACATCGATTCTCAAATGTACAGTATTGGTTTCTTCGACTTTTAATGTTCCTACTGACTTCTAGAATGGACGGTGTTCTTCTGGGTCACGTCGGTTTATTTATTTATAAAATTTTGACACAACATCCATTTAAAGTGAAGTATGTACGGAAGGGACTAGACATCGGATTACAACACAGGAAATTACCTGGTCTTGGACCACCAGGTCTCAGGTACTATTCTTTCAGTTTCTCTCTTTCTCCGACTATAAGGGACCAAATGTGACTCTTGGTTATTTCGTGAACTGTGTCCCGAACATGGCGAGTACTCCCGTGTCCCGTAGTAGAGCTTCTCCAGAACTTTCGGACCCGCTCTTTCACTCGAGCGGTCTAGAGGTGCGCGGTCTCTTAATCGGACTCCCTTTCTCTACCTCTCTGTCTCTCTTTCTTTCTTTCAGTGTCCCTGGGTTCGAGACTACTTTATTCCCACGAAATTACTAGAAACACACTTGTATGTATCCGGCAATTCCTTAAAGAAACTGTTACCATTTCTAGTCTTTTGGTTTGCATATCGTTGGTAATGGTTCCTTTGTACCTTAATTGTTACCAGTATTCCAGTCTTCTGTTGGGTGTAGAGTTCTCCCTCCCAGCACTGATCCCTCTAAATGGTTTCCCTTTCTCAAATGACTTCCTTTAGGTACGTACGCTAAGTAGAGTAATAGAGTCAGGACCCTCCTCCTGACTTGACCACAATATGATATTATACTGAAAATGTGTCGTTATAAAAGATGGTATTAGGATTGGCTTTTTTCTCTACTCTTTACTGGGTGTGTGGTAAAGTCTTTGATAAGACTAGACCTTTTCTTTACTATTTTATTAGTCTTGGTGTACCCGTATAAATAAAAACTCACGACATAAACATACTGTGTCCTACTTGACAGATAGTTCCTTTGTCCGTTATAAAAATTTTTCCTATGAGACTGGGTTCTCAAGAACTCACCCTCTTTACACGGTAAATAAAATCGTTCGAATTAAAAAAAGTCTCATAACAATTGTTCGAAGAAAATTGATCACTACAAGTTTTAAGACGAGGTACTTACTGAAAAAAATTATCAATGCCTTATGTTATCATTCCATTCGTAAGTATAAATGAAAACTTGAAGTCCACAAAATGTTTAAAATGTCTCGTTTATACTATCGTAGGAGTCATCGTTGTTAGTAAAATTGATAAATCCTATATGATACATAAAAAAACTCTCAAAAGTGTCTCCGAACCTACACATTGCCTTTATTAAATTTTAGTTAATACAACAACGAGGTAGAAAAAGGTTTATACATCGTTTGTAAGGAATTTGTCGAATCTAAATGAAGTGAAATACATGAGATTTGAAATTGATTATTATGTGTCTGTTTATGAATCCCTGTTGAGATTTCTTTCAAGTATCTTCAAAGAGATTGACACTTCTTATGTTTTATGTTCTTTTTATTGACTAGTTTAGTATACTTGTAAAAGTACGTATGTATAATAATTTACCTTAATATATAAGTAAAGTGATTTTACTTTGTTAGATTCCGGTTCTTTTTATACATTCTTGTTAAAAGTTTCCAATCTTATTTTTTTTTATAAGTCCTTTACTACTACCGAAAATATATTTGGATCCAAAGACGGACGTGTGTGTCTACGTATGTATTTCTGTGAATTCCATTTTCCTTGGAAGGTATTCATTGTCTAGAAAATCTTCTTTGTAAAAATTGGGTGAAAAAAAAAAATTTGAGTTCACATAAAATCGTAAATACCATTTTGTTTGTAAATGTTTAACACACACTTACGCACGATTCAGTGTAGTTAGTACAGATTGTGAAACCCTGGCGTGCCTGACATCGGTAGGTCTGAGGAGGCAGGTACCCTAAAGGGTCCGTTCTTATGACCTCCCCCGACTGTAAAGGAAGAGGTCCCCTGGAAGGGTTGGGTCCCTAGTTTGGGTCAAGAGGACGTAACCGTCCGCCTAAGAAATGGTGACTCGGTGGACCCAAGTGACTTTTGTAACAAAAGAGAAATCATTCTTACTAGTTTTTGTGTTACTCTTTATCAGATGTAAAATAATCGTTTATATCGTACTGTGGTTAAATCTTGTGTAAAGGTCTGGATACACGTCTTTACATTTAGAAATAACTTCGTGTATTTCAGACTTTTAGTGTTCAAAATGAACCTTCTATACCACTGTATTTCTGAAGTCACTGACGTTAAAGTCTTGTTAAGTTTGAGTTTTGTTTGTACCTATAAAGTTTATATTCAGAGTCGACATAGATCCTCTCGGTTGTATTAAAACTTAAATTTTCATTTTTTTTGGATTTATCTCCCTTTGATGTCTAAAGACATTAATGTTAGACATTTAGACATTAAGACGGTTTAATGTCTACTTCAATACTGACATATCTGATCACTTTGAAGTTTTATATACTTCGTTTTATCGATGTTCCATCGGTTCCTTCGAGTGAATTTCTCTCGGAATCTCTAATAAAACTTGTTATTTTCCATTTGTGTTNATCTCCCTTTGATGTCTAAAGACATTAATGTTAGACATTTAGACATTAAGACGGTTTAATGTCTACTTCAATACTGACATATCTGATCACTTTGAAGTTTTATATACTTCGTTTTATCGATGTTCCATCGGTTCCTTCGAGTGAATTTCTCTCTGAATCTGTAATAAAACTTGTTATTTTCCATTTGTGTTGTTTTATAAAAATTTATTACGTTAATCCACTCCATAAGGTTCCATTGTTGTTTTTAGTCTCCCCTTTTTTTTTAGTTTTCCGTATTTTCTTTCTAAATCCAAAGTCGTAACACATTATTTCTTACATCCCTGAACGGACTACCAGGTCACCACTCTTTAGACGGACAGTTACGTCGTCTACACTCAAGGTAGAGACCAGTCCCTTCAAGGGTGTACGGAACTTCGTTGATTCGATCACACGATGTTAATGATTTCGGGTGGACGAGGTCTCGGACGGTCAATAATTATGTTGCTGACTTGGCCACGGAATCTCGGTCTCGAGGTGTTGTGCTATCATCGTAGAGGATTAGTGTTGTCTCTTTCGGGTTCACGTAGTCGTTTTCGGGTCATATCGGTTTTTATTTTTTTATGATTTTGATTTTTTTTTTTTCTAAACCGTCTGAAACCAGGGGTCCAGCACCTTCACACAATTGATGAGAACCTTAAATAAAAAAAAAAAAGGAGAACCTTAAAGGAATCCCTCACTTCACCGAAATAATGAGAGGCACCCGAGACTATTAAATACGATTGTACTGGATACCAGCTAGGGATCAAATTATTACCTTATTGAGTCCAACACTCCGACCGGTAAAGCGTTTCTGGTTCCTTCACTGATCTTCAAACCCCGAAACTCGGTCCACCCGAATAATCGAAGGGACCACCGAGTCACATATTTCGTAGACGGACGTTAAGTTCTCCGGGACCCAAGCTAGGGACCCAACCCTTCTATTGAACCTTTTCCTATACCGTTGGGTGAGGTCATAAGAACGGACCTCTTAGGTTACCTGTCTGCTCGGACCGCCCGATGTCAGGTGCCCCAGCGTTTCTCAGCCTGTGTTACCTCGCTGAAGTGAAAAGATTCCTCCCCTCTTACGACCTCTACAATAGTTAGGGCGGATACATCGATTTGGGGTTATTTTTGAGTTCTGAATTTTCGAACTCACTCGAAGAAACCGACCGTTATGAGACAAAAGACGTGTGACTACACGGTCCAGGGAACCCTACTACTGATAGCCAGTCAAGTTTGTTTGGGCAAGTCTTCAATTCTTCGAATAGTTCAGGTTTCTTTGTCGTAAAGTCCTTTCTGTCTGTCTTGTTTGTTTTCCTGATACGGAGAATGGAGCCGTACTCAGTAAAGACTGAGGAGCGAAAGGAGAAGGAAACCCGAAGGAAGAGTGCAATTCTAATCAGAACCATTCACTGGGGACTTACAACTTTTATCTGACAAGTTATGAATCTTTTTGTGTGGCTCTAGTGATATTGTGTCGGTTGTGTGTCTCCCCCCTAGAGTTGTCCATGTTTTGTGTTAGGAGTTGCCGGCGACTGTGTCGTCCCTAAGACCTTGTGTCTTAGCTTGCTCCACAAAAATCAAAATAAGAAAAGAAGTCTTGAGCGCCGGGAAGGACACTTATGGTGTGCAAGATCCGAGAGGGGAAGTTTGGAATCCGCTCTGGGACTGGTTTGAGGTATGTCTTATCTCGGAGGAAGTGGAGAAGCACCTAGTCCCTGGTTCGCCAACCCGTTACGTCCTGAAATTTGTGGCCAGAGATGTTCAATCTTCCGTGTTGGCGGTCTCTTCCTGTGCCTGAGATCTTGCTATAGTTGTCCTTCGGCTGCGCCTGGGTCCCTGGGCCGTCGATTTTTCTGAAGTCTTGAAGAGTGCCGCTACGCTCCTGTGTGACCCCTGCCCTTTTACCCCTGCCGTCAAACTTGCAGGTGTCTCTGGGGGCTTTGGGTGCACACTTTCTGTCGTCCGACACCTGATCCTTAGCCCAAAATTTGTTTGTTTCTTTGTTTGAGTGGTCTTGTGATGCAGCGAGTAAATTTGAGATAAGGCGCAGACGTCCTGACGCGTGCGCCCGCCTTCTAGGCCATGTCTCCTTCCACTTACGCGATGCGGCGCCGGTTGGTCTCCGCTGCTTTCCCCTCTCCCACCCTGCTCCGGCCTTTGCGTCCATGAATACCCGCCCCGGTCACCCCCGCCTCGGAAGTTAAGTCAAGTCAAGTCACCGAGTCAGCACAGGCTGTGAAACGCTGGGGTACTCAGCGTCGTGCGGTCCGGAGGGACAGGTAGTGGTAGAGGGTCTCAAGTGAGTCTGAGTGCAAGTAGCTCAGTCACTGCGGTAGGTCGGTAGAGGAGGAGACAGCCGGGGAAGAGGAGGACAGGGGTTAGGAAGGGCCGTAGTCTGAGAAAAGGTTACTCAGTTGAGAAACGTACTCCACCGGTGTCATGACCTCGAAGTCGAAATCGTGGTAAGGAAGGTTTCTTTAGGGTCCCAACTAAAGGAAGTCTTACCTGACCAACCTAGAGGACCGTCAGGTTCCCTGAGAGTTCTCAGAAGAGGTTGTGGTGTCAAGCTTTCGTAGTTAAGAAGCCGCGAGTCGGAAGAAGTGTCAGGTTGAGAGTGTCGGTATGTACTGGTGTCCTTTTTGGTATCGGAACTGATCTGCCTGGAATCAACCGTTTCATTACAGAGACGAAAAGTTATACGATAGATCTAACCAGTATTGAAAAGAATGTTCCTCATTCGCAGAAAATTAAAATACCGACACTAGTGGTAGAGTCACTAAAACCTCGGGGGGGGTTTTATTTCAGGCTGTGACAAAGGTGACAAAGGGGTAGATAAAGGGTACTTCACTACCCTGGTCTACGGTACCAGAATAAAAAGACTTATAACTCGACATTCGGTTGAAAAAGTGAGAGGAGAAAGTGAAAGTAGTTCTCCGAAAAAACAAGGAGAAGTGAAAGACGGTATTCCAACAACAGTAGACGTATAGACTCCAATAACTATAAAGAGGACTGTTAGAACTAAGGTCGAACACGAAGAAGGTCGGGTCGCAAAGAGTACTACAGGAGATGTATATTTAATTTATGTGTATCACACAGAATAAGAGACTAAACCTTTATAAGAGTTTTAAATATCAACATATTGGAGTAAAATGATTTAATTTTAGTGAAAAATTGATACAGTAAAAGAAATATACACTATATAATCACAAAGACTTAAGAACTGTAGGTGAATTATGAAAATTACAGTGTAATTAATTGTCTAGTCAAATACTAAACCTTAATCAGCACAAATAAAACATACAGTGTGTCAAATAGTGTGTAACAATAAAGATTCATAGTCTCAAATCCAATATCAGAAGGTACTGACCATCTACACATAAATTAGGGACAGTTTTTTGGTTAATCATAAAGACAGTGGTTCGTTCATTTCTCGAATAGTCAAGTCAAGTCAGCGAGTCAACACAGGTTGAGAAACGCTGGGGTACTTAGCGTCGTGTGGTCCGGAGGGACAAGTAGTGGTAGAGGGTCTCAAGTGAGTCTGAGTGCAAGTAGCTCAGTCACTGCGGTAGGTCGGTAGAGTAGGAGATAGCAGGGGAAGAGGAGGACAGGGGTTAGGAAGGGTCGTAGTCTCAGAAAAGGTACTCAGTTGGGAAGTGTACTCCACCGGTTTCATGACCTCAAAGTCGAAATCGTAGTAAGGAAGGTTTCTTTAGGGTCCCTACTAGAGGAAGTCTTACCTGACCAACCTAGAGGAACTTCAGGTTTCCTGAGAGTTCTCAGAAGAGGTTGTGGTGTCAAGTTTCCGTAGTTAAGTAGTCGCGAGTCGGGAGAAGTGTCAGGTTGAGAGTGTAGGTATGTACTGGTGTCCTTTTTGGTATCGGAACTCATCTGCCTGGAAACAACCGTTTCATTACAGAGACGAAAAATTATACGACAGATCCAACCTGTATTATAAGGAAGGTTCCTCATTCGCAGAAAATTAAAGTACCGACGTTAGTGGTAGACGTCACTAAAACCTCGGGTCTTTAATTTCAGTCGGTGACAAAGGTGACAAAGGGGTAGATAGACGGTACTTCACTACCCTGACCTACGGTACTAGAAGTAAAAGACTTACAACTCGAAATTCGGTTGAAAAAGTGAAAGGAGAAAGTGAAAGTAGTTCTCGCGAAATCAAGGAGAAGTGAAAGACGGTATTCCCACCACAGTAGACGTATAGACTCCAAGAACTATAAAGAGGGTCGTCAGAACTAAGGTCGAACACGAAGGAGGTCGGGTTGCAAATAGTACTACATGACACGTATATTAAATTTATTCGTCCCACTGTTATATGTCGGAACTGCATGAGGAAAAGGATAAACCTTGGTCAGACAACAAGGTACAGGTCAAGATTGACAACGAAGGACTGGACGTATGTCCCAAGACGTAACGAAGGGACGTTTATTTAAGAAAACATGATAGAAGGATCTAAGACATATATACGTAATCATATACTATAAATATAAAGAGAAAGACTGTATGAAGTGAGACATATGAAATATATCTAAAATTACATATATATTTAATATATATGAACATGTATATATTAAATATATACGAGTATATCAGTATACCCGAAGGGACTATCGAGTCGACCATTTCTTAGACGTACGTTACGCTCTCTGGACCCAAGTTAGGAACCCAACCCTTCTAGGGGACCTCTTCCCTTTCCGATGGATGAGATCATGAGACCGGACCTCTTAAGTACCTGAGATATCAGATGCCCCAGTGTTTCTCAGGCTGTTCTGACTCGTTGAAAGTGAGTGAGTGAGTATATTAATGTATCAAAAATTATTTTTTATTTTAATCAGTATCTTGACACTTTCACCGAGTCAGTACATACTGTGAAACGTTGAGGTATCTGCTATGTCAGGTACCTTAAGAGATCCGGTCTTATGACCTCCCCCATCGGAAAGGGAAGAGATTCCCTAGAAGGGTTAGGTCCTTAGGTGGGCCCCAGAGGACGTAACGTCCGCCAAATAGTTGACACGATAGTGTCTTCGGGACGGTATCTCGTCCGGAGACATAATCTGATGTTAGCCCCGTAGGGACCACCAGGTCTGTCATTTCTTAGATGGACTCTACGTCCTCTGGGTATAAGTTAGGGACCGAGTCCTTCTAGGGGACGCCATCTTTACCGTTGGGTGAGGTCATAAGAACGGACCTCTTAAGGTACCTGTCTCCTTGGACCGCCCGATGTCAGGTACCTCAGTGTTTCTCGACCTATACTGACCTGTACTGACTTCTACTGACTTACCGATTATGAAAGAGGAAGAAAGTCATATAGATGTAAAATAATCTACGTATTTTAAATAGGTATGAGGGATAACTGAATTATCATTGATAAACTTGTATCTTTGAAGAATGGGTTTATTACAAATCTTTATGATAGTTTGAATTTTAATTTACTGTTCCGTACCTTTGTGTATAAATATGAATATAGAAAATAAATTGTATTGATGAAAACATTTTATGTAATTATAGTAGCACTAAGTTATGTTAATAAAATATTTAGTTCATTTCAAGTGTTATTTCCTATCTTTGCCAAACCTGGATTCTCTTCTTCTATAATTCTTCTCTACCGTTCTTATGTGTCTTGATATGTTTTTTCTAGAATTACTGGGTCTATAGGTGCTACCACACTAGTGAGTGGATCTCGGTCTGTAGGACCTCACGTTGTAGTTCACTTAGATTCCTTCGTAGTGAATGTTTCGATCACCTCCAAAACCTTAAGATCGACTCGATAAAGTTTAGGATTTTTTACTACGACAATTTTACGACGTGAGTTACACCGTCGTTTAAACCTTTTGAGTCGGGACCGGTGTCCTGGCCTTTTATAGTCACAACTAAGGTTAGAGTTTCTTTCCGTTACGGTTTCCTACCAGTTTGACTTCGTGTCAACAACGTGAGTAAAGTGTACGATCGTTTCATCACGAGTTTTAAGAGGTTCGGTCCAGTTATCATACACTTGTTTCTTGAAGGTCTACAAGTTCGACCTAAAGCTTTTCCGTTTCCTTGGTTTCTAGTGTAACGGTTATAGGGAACCTAGTATCTTTTTCTTTCTCTCAAGGTCTTTTTGTAGATGAAGACGAAGTAACTGATACAATGTCGTAAACACACCTAGTGTTCTTTGACCTTTTAAGAATTTCTCTANCTAAACCTCTTCCGTTACCGTGGGGTGAGGTTATGAGAATGGACCTTTTAGGGTACCTACCTCCTCGGACCACCCGACGTCAGGTTCCCCAGCGCTTCTCAGCCTGTGCTGACTCGCTGAAGGGAAAGGGAAAGTGAAAGTACGTAACCTCTTCCTCTACCGTTGGGTGAGGTCACAAGAACGGACCTCTTAGGGTCCCTGCCCCCTCGGACCACCCGACGGCAGATACCCCAGCGTGTCTCAGCCTGTGCTGACTTCGTTGAATCGTCGTCGTCGTCGTCGTCGTCGTCAGTAGTCTAATAGAGTTTCACATTAGAAACACCTAGGACGTCGAAAAGTCACAAGTGGTAGATCTGTAAAAGTGATGTTATAACGAGAGGTGAAGAAACTTGATCTGACTCTCCGTGATTCATACACAGGTCAATCACCCCTTTTACGACTGTTGAAAGTCAAGACAAGTCAAGTCAAGTCAGCGAGTCAGCACAGGCTGAGAAACGCTGGGGTACTTAGCGTCGTGCGGTCCGGAGGGACAGGTAGTGGTTGAGGGCCTCAAGTGAGTCTAAGTATAGGTACCTCAGTCACTACGGTAGGTCGGTAGAGTAGGAGCCAGCAGAGGAAGAGGAGGACAGGGGTTAGGGAGGGTCGTAGTCTCAGAAAAGGTTACTCAGTTGAGAAACGTACTCCACCGGTTTCATGACCTCAAAGTCGAAGTCGTAGTAAGGAAGGTTTCTTTAAGGTCCCGACTAGACGAATGTCCCAAGTTAAATCACTAATTTAAATCTTTTGACCTATTTCCCTTTAGTTCTTTTTTTTTAAAATATCGTTGTTGTCAACAATTTATCAAAGAGATACGGTCGGTTGTACTACGCATTAAATGAGACTATATTGAGTCTTTTACGGGTGTCGACGGGTCACTTGATCCAAGATAATCGTCGGAGTGACTTGTCCTAAACTCCGTGTCCCAACAATACATTAAATTATTAAAGAGTTACAGTGTGTCGACAGTTCACTACTACTCTNATAATTCTTCTCTACCGTTCTTATGTGTCTTGATATGTTTTTTCTAGAATTACTGGGTCTATAGGTGCTACCACACTAGTGAGTGGATCTCGGTCTGTAGGACCTCACGTTGTAGTTCACTTAGATTCCTTCGTAGTGAATGTTTCGATCACCTCCAAAACCTTAAGATCGACTCGATAAAGTTTAGGATTTTTTACTACGACAATTTTACGACGTGAGTTACACCGTCGTTTAAACCTTTTGAGTCGGGACCGGTGTCCTGGCCTTTTATAGTCACAACTAAGGTTAGAGTTTCTTTCCGTTACGGTTTCCTACCAGTTTGACTTCGTGTCAACAACGTGAGTAAAGTGTACGATCGTTTCATCACGAGTTTTAAGAGGTTCGGTCCAGTTATCATACACTTGTTTCTTGAAGGTCTACAAGTTCGACCTAAAGCTTTTCCGTTTCCTTGGCTTCTAGTGAAACGGTTATAGGGAACCTAGTATCTTTTTCTTTCTCTCAAGGTCTTTTTGTAGATGAAGACGAAGTAACTGATACAATGTCGTAAACACACCTAGTGTTCTTTGACCTTTTAAGAATTTCTCTACCCTTTCGGTCTTGTGGAATCGACAGAGGACTTTTTAGTGGAACGTCCAGTTCTTCGTTGTCAATCTCGATCTCTACCTTGTTGTCTGACCAAGGTGTAAAGTTTTCCTCATGTAGTTCCGACATACAAGAATGTAACGAATAAATTGAATTTACGTCTCATGTAGTACGCTTTACGTGCCGACCTACTTCGTGTTTGACCTTAGTTCTAACGTCCCTCTTTATAGTTATTGGAGTCTATACGTCTACTGTGGTGGGGATCCCGTCTTTCACTTCTCAGAGAACTACTTTCACTTTCTCCTCTAACTTTTTCGACTGAAGTTTAAGTTGTAAGTTATTTACTTCTAGTACTTTGGGTCAGAGTAGTGAAGTACCATTTATCTACCTCTTTGTTGCGTTTGTCACTGTCTGAAATAAAACCCGCCAAGGTTTTATTGATATCTATAACTGACGTCAGTACTTTAATTTTCCACGAACAAGGAACCTTCTTTTCGTTATTGGTTGGATCTCTCGTATAATTTTTAACCTCAGTAATGAAATGATTGTTTTCAGACATATCGGTCTCGATACCAAAGAGGTCATCAGTACATACCTGCACTTTCAATCCGTCATTTCTTTTGACTCGCAACTTCTTAACTACGAAAAGTTGACACCACAACCTCTTCTAAGAGTTCTCAGGGAACCTGTCGTTCCTCTAGTATTGTCAGTTAGGATTTCCTTTACTCAGGACTTATAAGTAACCTTTCTGACTATGACTTCGACTTCGAGGTTATGAAAACCGGTGGACTACGTTTCTTGACTGAATAACCTTTTCTGGGACTACGACCCTTTCTAACTTCCCTCCTCCTCTTCCCCTGCTGTCTCCTACTTTACCAACCTACCGTAGTGACTGAGTTACCTTAGCTCAAACTCGTTTGAGACCCCCAACCACTACCTGTCCCTTCGGACCACACGACGTTAGGTACCCCAACGTTTCTCAACCAGTGTTGACTCGTTGACTCGACTTGACCTGATTCAAGATTAAAGGTGGAAAAAAATATTTTTCCGAAATTTGAAAATGTTTAGTAATTGGACATAATCGGAGTAACGATGAATACCAAGTTACTTTTATAAGTAGGACCGTTCTTAAAACTACATATATTTCCACATAATATCTGTACTGAAAATAAATAAAAATATTAAAGTACAATCCATGCCAAATACTTCTAAAAATTTTTGAAACTGAGTGAACCATACATGTTTCCACCCTTCTGTCAGCGGTAATAAGATGTAAACAACTTTTTTTTTTTTAGAAAAGTGATAACGAAACATTACGACATAAATGGGAGGAAGGGTGGTAAAATGGCTTGAATAGTTAAGTGTAGGTGGATAAAGATGAACTAATAGTTTGAAAGGAAATAACATTGATGTACTATACCAAATTATAATAAAGGTCTTAAAAAAGTGAGAATGGAAAAGAAATGGGACACACTTGAATTTTTAGTAGGACACATCAAATTTTATATTAGTACCATAGAAATGACTATAATCTGAGTAAACAAGGAATGGGTCCCTAGCTTGTCACCAGAGGACGAACCGTCCACCTTAGAAATGGTAACTTGGTGGTCCCGTACTGAAAATTTAGGAATCACTATAAGGAAATTAAAAAAAGTGACAATGTGTAAGTTTATAGTCTGTGAACAAAATGTCCTTCTTTAAATTTATTAAGAAAAAGTCACCCTAGATTCCATTTACTTCTTATGAATTCTCATAGTTAAGGTCAACTATACCATGTCTCAAGACGGAGTAGAAGAGTACGTCCTAAGAGACCGAGTCTTCTAATAGTCAAGGACCCTAATTGGCTTAGTGGGGACTCTTAAGCCGTTATCCTCACTAGAAAAATAACGTCTGATACTGTCCCTAATACCCCCAAAGACAGAACAAATGGTAAAAGAGAGGGAAATAAAGTGTCCTCCGTTTACAGCCAGATGTCTAACCTAAGAGTTCGTACACTGAGATCGGTTTGAGAATCAACAAGTAAACTTTCCTTAAGGATCTTGTGACCGTCGAAACCCCAACTTTGTCAAGTAGTCCCTCTAAACCTACGTGTGAACGAAAAATACAAGTCTTGGCCGTCTCTACACAGGTAACCGTGGTAGAAGGAGAACTCACAGAAAGTCCACTAGTAGTAAGGGTCACTGAGGTCCACCCGTCTCGAATTCTCTTTTCGAGGGTTTATACACCCGTGGAAGTCATAGGGGACGACCTAGAAGTCGTAGTTAGAGTCACAAAACCAAGGTGAAATATACTGACGGGTCACTTTGTTGTGTTAGTTGTGTCTCTTATCTCTAGTACCGATGACAATAAACACGCACGACGGGGTTCCGGTGTCTACGCTTTGGAACGTGGTTCTTGTGTCTTCGTCTCGAGTCTTAGTTCCTGTGAAAGTTTCGACTGACTCGGGGAAACATCGGAAAAGTTTCCGTGTGACTATCAGTGATGGTTCGAAGGGCTGACGGTCACCCCGTTTCTACGGGTGAGGTCATTCGTGGGATATCACGGGGTTGGTTAGTGGATTACAGTTGGTAGGTCGTCGTTAAAACGAAACTCCGACATTTTTAACCGATAATCAGGTACCTTTGAAAGTCGTAGGGGACCAGACAGGTCTACACCCGGGTAACGTGAGCGTCACGGACGAAATAGAGACGAGAAACAAAAGTTATTTGAGTGAGGAAATACTTTACGGGACACAGACCTTTGAGAAAAGGTTGGGCGTGAGTCTGACGGAGTTGTGAATACCGACTAACTGTTACAACATGTCGATTTCCTTGTGTCGTGACATTGGCAGATCTTCCCACCCTACCCCTCCCTGTACCCTCCCTCCGAGTCTTCCCTCCCCTGTGCCCACATGGATACCGACTAAGAACAACTACAAACTGTCTTTTGTTGTTTTAAGACATTTCGTTAATATGAAGTTAACTTTTTAAAATTTTTATAATTTTTTGAGTTTTTGATTTTTATATATGTGTAGTTTTCTTTTTTCAAGGTAAAAATTTAACATTTGGTTAACGGGTCACCTATGTTTAGACGGTCGTTCACGTCCCCTGTACCCAAACTTGGGAACGGGTCCTTATAAGGTGTACGAAGTCCTGTTGAATCGGACACGAGGTGTTGATGACTCCGACACATGACGTTGATGACTCCGACACACGACGTTGATGACTGTGGATCTCGGCACGAAGTGTTTTTTTCCGGTGACGTTGCTCTTCGGGTACGTGGTGTTGATCTCCTTCGGACGTGTGTCGGTTTCTGTTTTCAAATTTTAATTTTTTTTAGTCTCTGTTTTTATTGAGTTAGTTTTTAACCCGGTTCTGAAGGATAGAGGTTTCTTCTGTAAATCTACCCGTTCTCCGTTTACTTTCCGTGAGTCGTAGGGATTAATAATTCTTTACCTTTTGTTTTGATGTTACTCCATACTGGAGTAAGAGCAGGGTTATTGGTAATAGTTTTACGGGTGATTACTATATTATTTCCGACTTCTCCGATACCTCTAGTCCCTTGGAGGATGTACTGACTTCCTTTACCTTCGACCACGTCGCTGATCCCTCCTGTCACACCTTCAAGGAATTGTTTGTGTTGGAGGACTGTACATTCCTTTATTTAAGGTACTTTTCGTCTGTTTTGTCTAATCAACCGTTGAGACATTTAAGAACCATTTAGTAGACGTACCACTATAAGAGTGAAAACTAGATAGTAAGGGTTTAAAAATTTTATTTATACGTGATTTTGTGGATGTGAACGTCTAAGATATAATCAAAAGAGTGACGATTACATGCATGGAAGTCTATAAATATATAACGTAAGTTACATACAGTTTCCGTACTCTTTTGTCAAGGAAATTCGGATCTACTCTATGTACACGACTCTTAAAATGTACCCCATTTTAAAATACTTAGAATCAAGTCTTTAAACGTTAGTACAAAAAATTAATAGAAAGGACACTGAAGTAATTTAAAAAATAAACGATTTTACTAGGGTACCTTTCAAATCAAGTTGTCTTCTTCTTTCCTTTTAACTTGGACCACTCAAATACTCTCTTAAGTGTCGTTCGGAACTCCCTGGGACACCCTCCAGTTCCGATCTTGGTCCGGATGTGTCACGGTCATGTACCCCGAGTCCGAATATTCACTTGGACCCACTTCACGAGACCCGAGGCGTCTTACTCCCACTTAACCAGTGAAGTCTGGATCTGCTCGTCCTAAGACCACTCGAGACACTCCCACAGTAACTTCCACCTGGACACTTCATCTTGGACCGCAACTCGTTCTGACGACTAGTGTCAGAATTGTGAAGTAATGTTAGTTAACTTTGTGATATTCGGTAAGCGAAAATAATTATTGGTACATAATTAAAGTGTGTTCCAACTTTAATTTGTAAAATGTTAGTTGTCATACTAGGTACTAATTTAGTCTAATTTTAATGTCTCTTTCTATGAGTAAAAAGACTATTTTCCTACACTCCTAGTAATAAAAATACTGAATGTTCTGTTTCGGATCCTTTGTGAATCATTTGTGATTAATGTACGGAAAAGACCTTTCCCAAAGATTATGTAAAGGTCGAATAGTGTCTTCGACAGAAATAAAGTTGTGACAGTTCATTATATGAAGTGAATACGTCGGTACTTTAATTTTCTGCGAATGAGGAACCTTCTTTTCAATACTGGTTGGATCTGTCGTATAAGTTTTCGTCCCTGTAATGAAACGGATGATTCCAGGCAGATCAGTTCCGATACCAAAAAGGACACCAGTACATACCTACACTCTCAACCTGACACTTCTTCCGACTCCCGACTTCTTAACTACGAAAACTTAACACCACAACCTCTTCTGAGAACTCTCAGGGAACCTGACGTTCCTCTAGGTTGGTCAGGTAAGATTTCCTCTAGTCGGGACCCTAAAGAAACTTTCCTTACTACGATTTCGACTTTGAGGTCATGAAACCGGTGGAGTACGTTTCTCGACTGAATAACCTTTTCTGAGACTACGACCCTCCCTAACCCTTGTCCTCCTCTTCCCCTGCTGGCTCCTACCCTACCGACCTACCGTAGTACCTGAACTACCTGTACTCAGACTCACTTGAGACCCTCTACCACTACCTGTCCCTCCGGACCACACGACGCTAAGTACCCCAGTGTTTCTCAGCCTGTCTTGACTCGCTGACTTGACTTGACTTGACTACGACTATAATGTTTCTAGTTAGTTATAACATCACTTGACACTAACACAAGAATGTTAAGTTCACTATATTCATAACTTTTAAATCTTAGTTGAAAACCTCTTCAAGGGACCAACAGGTCACCGATTCTGAGGTGTAAGGGTTACGTCCCCCAGACCCAAGTTAGGGACCAGTCCCTTGATCCAGGGTGTACGACGTTGATTCTAGACTACGTCGGTTTATTTACTTATAATTTGTTTTTTGTTATCTTGGTTGAAGAAAGAATGAAATCATGTACCTTTCTAAAGTACTAGTGAATATAATACCGTTGGAGGGTCCTATAAAGTATACTTATTGTTTGTGGAGGTCAATCTACGAATAACATGTAAAATGTATCAACCCAATTTCGAGTTGTAAGTCTTTTCATCATAGTCCCGTAGGTCAAGCTAGTGAAATACCCTTCATCTACCCCTTTGTCACCTTTGTAACAGTCTGAAATAAAAAAACACGAGGTTTTAGTGACGTCTACCACTGACATTGGTACTTTAATTCTGTGACTGAGGAATCTTCCTTTCAATACTAGTTGGATCTATCGTATAATTTTTCGTCTCTGTAATGAAACGGTTGTTTCAAAGCAGATCAGTTCCGATACCGAAAAGGTCACCAGTACATACCTACACTCTCAACCTGAGACTTCTTCGACTCACGGTTTCTTAACTACGAAAACTTGACACCACAACCTCTTCTGAGAAGTCTCAGGGAACCTGACGTTTTTATAGGTTGGTCAGCTAGGATTTCCTCTAGTCAGGACCCACAAGTAACCTTCCTGACTACGACTTCGACTTTGAGGTTATGAAACCGGTGGAGTACGTTTCTCAACTGAGTGACCTTTTCTGGAACTACGACCTTCCCTCAACCCCGTCCTCCTCTTCCACTGCTGTCTCCTACTCTAGCGACCTACCGTAGTGGCTAAGCTACCTGTACTCAAACCCATTTAAGGTCCACAACCACTACCTGTCCCTTCGGACCGCACGACACCAAATACCTCAACATTTCTCAGCCTATACTAAACCGCTGACTTGACTTGACTTGACTAGGAAGTAGAAGATTGCCTCTTGTCTATCTTTACCAACGTTGTGTTGTATTTTTCCGATTAGATACTTGGTATTTGGTAGTTGTTGAAAAAAAGTAAGTTTGATCTTTATTTCGTATCATACCTATTAAACTGGTAACTTAATGTAAGTAAAACGAAAAGTTGATTAGAGTTTAGTTCAGTAACATTTGTTTTTATGTAACGATTATTCACATCGGTAGATTGATAGTTGTAAGTTGATAGTTGATAGTTAGAGTGCTAGGACCCATTATATAGGTAAAAGACAAAAAATTGTACCTAACGAGAGATATCATTAAGAGGAAGATCTCCTTTAAATCTTTTCTTCCAACTACTTTATGAAAGATCATAGTTTAGAGACATTAAATAAAGTTAAACTAAAAACTAATTTATGAAAAGATGTATAAACAATGTTGTAAAGGTATCCAAAGAACATATTTGAGAACAAAAGACTACATACAAATCCCGTTTGTAGAAGGTAGTGAGAGGTCGCACACAAGACTCTACAAATCACTCTACTGACGATACTGATTTCCGAAACGGTGTAAGACGTGTAAATATTCCAAAGAGAGGTCATACTTGAGCGTTTACACATCATTCTTAACTCAAGGCTAATATCCGAAACGGTGTAAGACATGTAAATATTCCAAAGAGACGTCATACGTAAACGACTAAAAGTCTTTCACAACTCAACACTAATTTCCGAAACGTTTATTTAGACATGTAAATTTCCAAAGAGAGGTCATACTTAAACGACTACAACTCATTCTACAGTCGTTGCCTATTTACGAAACGATGTAAGGCATGTGAACTTTCCAAAGGAAGGACATACTTAAAAGATGAATCTAGTCTACTCAATGATTTCTGAAAGGGTGTATAGAATGTGAACAAAAGAAAGACACTTAAGACTTATCAGTCGACAACTTGTTCAAGATTTCTCACTAATCTTTAAAATGGTATAAGTGATGTTAATATTCAGGAGAGAGGTCATACTCATGAGAATATATCTCTTTCTGGACCGTAGACTATTTTCTATAAAGATGTAGTTAATGAAAAACTTAGGGACGCACTTATAAGTCCAGGGACTACTAAATATTCCAAAGTCACAGGAAGTTGGAATATGGGTCAAAATAACGGACTTATGGGAGAGTGAGGTAGTATTTATGAGAACGTTACTAACGCCAACCTCGAGAATGAATTCCCAACTGAGTAAAATAATGTGTAGCTTTCAAGAAGGTGTAATTGGTATGGTACCCTACATAACTTGTTACTGTCAACCTAATATAGAGGAAGTAATAATAGTTGCAATGTGTAAAACCGTACCCCTGTTTTATCGACAACCACCTTCTTATTACTGGGGGACGAGTGTCTGGGGAGTTTAACTAATATAACACTCAAAAGGGGGAGTAAAATTTTAAAGGCCACAAGTCTGCACGAACTTACTAACAAATTAGATTCCGATATAACTTATAACAAACTTACTCATAAACATCATCTCTGATCTAATGGAAGACCCGAAAGGTGCAAAGGAAAGTCTCTTGTCCATACAAAGTTTTTTCCTATCTCTAGAAAAGAATTTTTGAATGTCAAGAGTAGTCTACAACTTCTGACTTCAACCACAAGAGGGGTTAAACTGAACATAACGAGTAAAGAAAAACGTCATTACAAACGGAATACATATTGAGAGAGTCAGAGAATTACAGGTTTACTTGTAGGAGAGACAAAAAGGATACGGGAGCATTCAAGGGTCAGTAAGCAAATTACGTTTAAAGACTCCACTTTATGAAGTATAAAAGGATCCAAACGAAAACCCTTATGTAGAAGATTAGGACCTAAGAAACCGAGTTTAGGGCGCACAGTACTCCTCTGTTTCGACTTTCTAAGGTTTATTGTGCAATAAAATGGATGATAAGAGTCACTTATAGTACTGTCTAAATCTCTTTTCACTGCTTATTTATTTATTTATCTCTGTCTTTCTAGTTCTACGGTCTCCTAGTCCGTCTCTGTCAAGTAGAAAGAGGCGTTTGTGTTGTTCTTATGTAGTCTTTACCTTCTTAAAAGTCTCGGGTGTCACTTGTGTTCGACACCTGTTACTTTTCCAGTTCTTATTAAGGACGAAACTTTCCTGTCCTCTTTTTACTTCCTTTTCCTTGTCCTTTCCTTCACCTCACCCTGGACGTTGAGACCCCGCTAGACTTCTCTCCTCTCAGAGGTGTAGGCCCCTTCGAGAAGTGACCAACCCCTCGGGTCAACTCTGTCTTCTCCTCGGAGTAAGAGACACCCTTCTCTTGTGTCGTTGTCAGACACCGTCGTCCTGTCACACTCTGGACGTGTGTCCGATTACTGGGGACGGGACGGGTGGGTCTCACTCTCCCACAGGTGGTGACGTCTGTTCCCGACCCACGACCTTACACCCCAGACCTCTCGTCTAGTTCCGTCACCTGACGACACCCAGGAGACACTCCTCGGTAGGACGTCCTTTCCGTCCCTCCCTCCTCGAGATATTTATCCCTACAACACCGCCTTCGGACTTGGTGGTATGTCGTATCGCGGTAACGACTGACTACTGCTTTCTTCTTGGGGTGGTGTCGGGTAGAGGGGGACACGACCGGGGACGGAGTGGTCGTAACTCCTTCCCGAGGGTAAGTCCACCCGAGATAACTCGGGGTCGGACCCGAGGGGGGTACCTGGAGGAGGTGGTAGTCGTCTGAGGACACGAGACCCCTTCGGAGACCTCGTCTGTGGACACCCACCCGGTGTGCGTGTCTACCTCGACTTTCCTGTCGATCCGGGTCTCAATTCCTTCTTTTCGACTTTAGAGAGGAGTGTCGACGTGTTTGTTACGAAAATGTGGGTGTTGGTCGAAACATTGGAGTCGGGGACTTCTCGTAGACTTACCTTTTCGTTCTGGGACGGGGGTTGGTGGGCACAGTGTCGTCCACATCGAAATTGTCGACATGTGAAGCACCCGAGCATGTACTCCCCTACCCCGGTCCGGCCTCAGACTCGAGGAGGATGTCGTGGTGTCACCTAGGTCGAGGTACTACTTACGTTAGGACCCGGGACTAAAGTCACCCAGATACGACCACTGGACCACTTTTGTAGACTCTCTGTGGTCCCGGTACACGGCCCTATGAGTACCAATTCCACCCCGGTCCTCGTCACGGTTGTGTCCCAGTGTACTCTCGAGTGTGTTTCGTACTTGGCACTGTGTGTCTTGTGAGGGACTTCACTTGTAGGGATCTCCTCGTTATGAGTCACCGAAGAAAGGGTCACCCACACGACGTTAGGGTGGACGGAGGTGGTGTCTAGTCTTTGTTTGACTTCTTTGTCTAGACCCCTGAGATAAGGTGGTTGGTCCCTCGTCTGAGGTGGGGACTGTCCCGTCACTGTTTGTCTCTCGTCACCCTTTGAGGGGAGTTATAGGTCCCGTCCAAACCCAGTGTTATTTTCGTTAGTGTGGGGGATAGTTCCCCTATTCCTGTGTTCGGACGTGTGGTTGGAGTGTGAGGTCCCCTGTCTGTGGTCTTCTTTTTTGATCCTAAGACGTCGAAATTATTGTGTCTTGTGTTTGTGTCTTTTAACGTGTTTTACCAGTGTGTTTCTTTATACGACACCTCCTTCCTTGTTCTATTTTCGGATATCCTTGGTCATTTACTTCTCCTCTATAATCAGTCATATTACTAATTGAGAGGGGAAGTTAAGTCAAATCAGCGAGTCAGTACAGGTTGAGAAACACTGAGGCACCTGACGTCGTACGGTCCGAAGGGACAGGTAGTGGTTGAGGGCCTGGAACTAGTTTGAGTACAAGTAACTCAGTCACTACTGTAGGTTGGCAGAGTAGGAGACAGTAGGGGAAGAGGAGGACGGAAGTCAGAGAAAGTCGTGATCCCTAAAAAGGTTACTCAGTGAGAAACGTAGTCCACTGGTTTGATAACCTCGAATCGAAGTCGTAGTCAGGAAGGTTATTTATAAGTCCTGACTACAGGAAAACGTAACTGACCAACATAGAGGAACGACAGGTTCCCTGAGAGTTCTCAGAAGAGGTTGTTGTGTTAAATGTTCGTAGTCAAGAAACCACGAGTCGAAAGAAATACCAGGTTGAGAATGTAGGTATGTACTGATGACTTTTTATGCATCGAATTGATATAACTGGAAACAGTCCTTACAGATACGAAAAATTATGTGACAGATCCAAACTGTTTCAAAAGGAAGGTTCCTCGATCATAGAAAATTAAAGTACTGACGTCAGTGGTGAAAGTCACTAAGACCTCGGGTCCTTTTCCTTGAGAGTGACCAAGGTAACAAAACGGTAGATAAACGGTACTTTTCTACCCTAGTCTCCGGTGCTAGAATGAAAATACTTACCACTCAAAATTCGGTCGAAAAAGTGAGAGCGGAAAGTGGAAGTAATTGTCCGAGAAATCAAGAAGAAGTGAAAGACGGTATTACCACCACAGTAGACATATAGATTCGAATAGCTATAAAGAGGACCGTTAGAACTAAGGTCGAACACGACCGTTGTTTGTAAAACTGTCTGTCATCCACGGATTACAAAGAAATTAGGTGAAGAAGGGTTGACACAAGAATAAACTCGTATAAGATAATCTATGAACTTACATTTTTAGTATTTACTATAACTGTATGTTACTTAGTCTTTCACTCTTGTATATCCTACTTCAGTCCCCTTTGACTATTGATTGTTCTATTGGAATTATTACGTCGTCATGAATTCTTTACCCTGAAACTTTTATACCACTCTTGGATCCCTTCAGATGGTTACGACACACCTCAGGATTGACGTTCCTTTAGATTTTCTCTCAACTATATATATGTATGCTGACTAAGAGAAACTACATGTCGTACTGTTGTGACATTTTGTCAATATAAGATTATTCTTGAATTTTTTTTCTACAGAAGTATATTATATTTTTAAAAATCTCACTCTTTGTTAATTTTTATACCACCTCTTAGGAGATCCTAGAGTACTCTCAAATAAAATTTTGAAACTCAATTGACTTATATAATTTCATAAAATCGTAACTTCTTAATCCCGTTTACGTGAATTCTATAAATTTTACTCAAGTATATTTCTTTTCACTTTGAACCTTCATTGGGACTCTAAACGTAAGAGGGTAAAATCCCTTTTCTTTCACTTTCACAATCAGAGAGTACCTGACGTCTGAAGGTCCGAGGAGAGGGGGACCTTAAAAGGTTCCTTCTTATGACCTCACCCAACGGTAAGGGAAGGGGTCCTCTAGAAGGGCCACGTCCCTAATTTCGGTTCAGATGACGTCACGTCCGTCCAAGAAATGGAGACTCAGTGGTCCCTTCGGGTAAAATCCCCCCCAAACGAAATATGTCGGTTTTTCATGAATTCAGATTTTAAACAGTTCAGTATAGACATCGAAGGTCATAAAATCCTTAATATTTAGTCTTTTTGTTTTTAGACAGGGGTCATAAGGATCTTGGAAACGTCAAACAGATATTGGTCTGTGAAGACAGATCTCCACCTTTGTTTGAAATTTTCCTAGTAGTGTCAATGGGTCTTTACACGTGCCAAAATAATTCCAGGGTCTCTTAACTTTGTCGTTGGTTAAGTACGTTCAACAGTGTCAGGTTCTTCCCGTAAAATCAAGAGTGACACTTACTCTTTCCATTAGTTGTCTCTTTTTAAATACTACCAAATTGTCTGTTTTGCCCCGTCCACTGTCGACAGATACTGTCGTTGTTTTCATTTAGGACTGAAGGGGTTTTACTAAAGGTTACTTCGTCTAGAAGGGTTTGGTGTACTGTTTCTTACGGAAGGAGTGACTATGAACCTGGAGAGTGGACTCAGTAGCCGAGGTAGGTAAGTGTGTATGGACCCATATGCCGGTGACAGAAGTAAGAGGAAGATAAGGACCCGAGGAGTGAACAAGGTCTTTTCAGTGTTCCAGGCCGAATCTCTGGTGTTCGGGACAAGTAGTCTCTTCCCTTATAAACAAAACGGTCTCTAAGTAGTGAAAGGTTAGATCATAAGTCGACAGGGACTTTGTGCTTCATGTATACGGTACACTGACACTCTGAAGGATTGCACGGGTTTCTACTGTTGTCGTTCAAGTATGTCTTGACCAAAACTATGTCCTCTCCCAGACCACAATGTGATATGATACTGAAAATGTCTCATTACGGCCCCAGGTCGGGGCCACCTAGGTCCCTTAAGCTTCCCACCTACCTCAGCCGCTCCTTTTGAATAAATAAATAATTATATTCTAATCTAATCCTTCTTTATCACATCATCCTTCTAATTCACCTCTCTTCTCCGACTAATTGACCCCAATGCACCTTTAGGTTATTTCGAGGTCTGTTCCTCGAACGTAACAGATGCAATCCGGCGGCCGTGGGCAAACTTATAGCCTCTCACGGGGCGGAACCCGAGAGAGAGAATGCCTAGAATCTTCGGCCCTGTACATTCATCTGTGTCACTCGGAGGTGCAGGGTCTACCCTTAAGTCGGACTTTAATCTCATTTCTCCTCTGTACCCCCTTTGGTCAGGTCGCTGACCGAGAGGAAGATAACAGGAAGTTCCGGAAAATATGAAAACTAATGTGTCTCTCTAGTTACTCATTATGTTTTAATACATCACAAACGTCGGGTCTGAGAAAGACATGTAGCAAAACATATGTTTTCCAGAGTCCACTAAATATAATAGAAGACCGGTTCTCCGGACAATTGTGAAAAACCGAAAGAATTACTTACAATTAAAGCAAAGGGGACTTCACAAAAAGAAATTAGACGTAGAGGAATTTCGCAATTTCAACGTAGAGCCCCTGTGTACCAAAAGGTCCCGTCGTCAGGTGACACAGGGGGAGACGACTGTTTATTTCGATAAGAAAGGATGAAATGGGTTTTGAGAAAGAGGTTCTAAACTAAACTTTGACCATATGTCTCCGGTTCGAAAACTATTTTCAATAATGGTTTGATTGTTATAACCAGAGTCAAAAGAGTTAGTCAAGTCAAGTCAACGAGTCAACACAGGCTGAGAAACACTGGGGTACTTAGCGTCGTGCGGTCCGGAGGGACAGGTAGTGGTTGAGGTCTCAAGTGAGTCGCCCGTACCGAATCAAAGTAACTCAATCTGTTCCGACACCAGGATCACACTAACCTAACTGATCAAAAGACACTCATATCAAAGTCACACAGACGGGAGACTCCGGGAGAACGTTGTGGATGGTAGAATGAACCCAAAGAGAATGGAACCCACACCCCATAGAGAAGTGCCGACGAGGTCGTTTCGCGTCGTCGGCGACGAGGAATGGAACCTGCTCCCCATTCATTTTTTTTTTTTTTTTTCAACGTAGAGATATCTTGTTTCCACGTCACCCAATATTGTTTCTTCCATGAATTGAGTTTCTAGATTACAACGATTATGTTCCAGATGATGAACAAAAAGATATATGGTTGATATAGATTTTTATTTCCTATACTTTTAAACCGTCGTTCATAACCGAGTTGTTTACTTTGGAAATTAGTCAGGATAAGATTACTAAAACTGAGAAGCCTTCGGGGATGTAAGGATCCTACAAAATTCGAAGGACACGGAGGACACCAGTCCTCCGGAGTTTGTTAGTGTGTGCGTCGACATGCTCAGGACGTCCGTCCGATTTTTCGGTAGTCTCCCCAAAAACATAACTTTGTGAGAAAGTTTACGTCTTCTGATTTCGGGACTTAACTGAAAAAGGTCTCTTACAGTCTTCTCACCTTTTCGTCCGTCTAAGAATAAAAACCCCCCCACCTACGAGTCCTTTAAGGTCCCCCTTTTGGACTCCTGACTAATGGGAACGGTAGTCTCGAGACGGCGTACTGGGACAGTGCCCACCTTAAGGAGTGCGACCGAGGGCCGTGTCATTATAAAAGTGGTATAAAGATTGGGTTCTTCTTTACTGGATACCGGGTGTTTAGTAAAGTCTTTGATAAGACTAGACCTTCTCTTTACCATTTTATTAGTCTAGTTGTACCGTATAAATAAAAACTCACAGCATAAACATATTGTGTCCCACTTAACGGATAGTTCTTTTGTCCATTATAAAAATTTTTCGTATGACACTAGGTTCTCAAGAACTCACCCTGTTTACACGGTAAATAAAATTGTCGGAATAAAAAAAAAAGAATCATAAAACTTGTTTGAAGAAAATTAATCATTAGAGCTTTAAGACGAAGTACTTACTGGTAAAACTTGTCTTTCCTTCATCTTATGATTCCATTCGTAAGTATGAATGAAAACTTGTAGTTCACAAAATGTTTAAAATGTCTAGATTATCCTATCGCAGGAGTCGTCCTTGTTAGTAAAATTGATAAATCCTATATGATATATAGAAAGACTCTCAAAAATGTCTCAGAACCCACACGTTGTCTTTATTAAATTTTAGTTATTACAACAACGGGGTGGAAAAACGTTTATAAATCGTTTGTAAGGAATTTATCGAATTTAAATGAAGTGAAATACATGAGATCTGAGATTGATTATTTTGTGTCTGTTTATGTGTCCCTGTTGAAATTACTTTCAAGTGTCTTCAGAGAGATTACCACTTATTATGTTTTTTGTTCGTTTCATTAGCTAGTTTAGTATACTTGTAAAAGTACGTATATATAATTTTACCTTGATATATAAGTAAAGTATTTTACTTTGTCAGATTCCGGTACCTTATACATTCATGTTAAAAACTTCCAATCTTATTTATTTTATAAGTACTTTACTACTACTACAGAAATTACATATGGGATCCAAAACAAACGTATGTGTGTACGTGTATTTGTGTGTATCCCGTTTTTGTTAGAAGACACTGATTGTGTAGGAAACCTTCTTTGCAAAATTAAATGGAAAAAAATTTTTGAGTACACATAAAATCGTATATACCATTTTGTCGATAAAGATTAACACGTACTTACACAAGACTCAGTGTAGTTAGTACAGGTTGAGAAACACCGGGGGTACCCGACATCGGGAGGTCCAAGGAGTTAGGTACCCTAAAGGGTCCACTGTTGTGACTTCACCCAACGGTAAATGTAGAGGTCCCCTGGAAGGGGTGGGTCCCTAGTTTGGGTCCAGAGAACGTAACCGTCCGTCTAAGAAATGGCGACTCGGTTGACCCATGTGACTTTTGTTACAAAGGAGACATCATTGTGATTAACTTTTGTGTTATACTCTTTGTCGGATATAAAATAATCGTCTATATGGTACTGTGGATAATTGTCGTGTAAAGGTCCGGATACACTTCTTTGACATTTTGAAATGACTTCGTGTATTTCAGACTTTTAGTGTTCAAAATGAACCTTCTACATCACTATATCTGAAGCGACTGACGTTTAAGTCTTGTCAAGTTTGAGTTTTGTTTGTACCCATATAGTTTACATTCAGAGTCGACATAGATCCTCTCGATTGTTTTAAAACTTAATTTTTTTTTTTTTCGGATTTATCTCCCTTGGACGATTTAATGTCTACTTCGATAGTGACATATCTGATCAACTTTAAAATTTGATTTACTTCGTGTTATCGATGTTCCATCGGTTTCTTCGAGTGGATTTCTCTCTGAACCTGTAATAAAACTTGTTATTTTCTCATCCTACTTTACGTTGTATTATAAAACATTAGTACGTTGTCCACTCCATAAGGTTTCGTTGTAGTTGTTAGTCTCCCCTTTTTCATAGTGTCCCGTATTTCCTTTCTGAATCTAAAGTTGCAACACATTATTTCTTAAATCCCTGAACGGACTACCAGGTCACCCATCTATAGACGGACAGTTACCTTCCCTGTGTCCAAGGTAGGGACCAGTCCTTTCTAGGGTGTTAGGACCCTAGTTGATTCGATCACACGGTGTTGATGACTTCGGGTGGACGAGGTGTCGGACGGTCAATAATTATATTGTTGACTTGGGCACGGAATCTCGGTCTCGAGGTGTTGCTCTATCATCGAGGAGGATTAGTGTTGTCTCTTTTGGGTTCACGTAGTCGTTTTAGGGTCGTATCGGTTTTGATTTATTTATAATTTTAACTTTTTCTTTTTATCTTTAATCGTCCAAAACCAGGTGTCCAAGACCCTCAAACGAAAATGAGAACCTTAAATTCACAAAAGTAAGAGCCTTAAAGGAATCACTGACGTCACCGAAATAATGAGAGGCACCCTGGACTGTTAAATGTGATTGTTCTACTGAATACACCCGGGGATCAAATTATTCCCTTACTGAGTCCAACCCTCCGACCAGTAAAGTGTTTCTGGTTGTTTCAGTGATCTCCATACCCCTAAACTCGGTGCACCCGATTACTCGGGTTAGAGATTCCTCCCTTCTTACGACCTCTACAATAGTTGGTCCTAATACATCGATTTACGGTTATTTTTGAGCCCTGAATTTTCAAACTCACTCGAAGAAACCGACCGTTATGAGACAAAAGACAGTGTGGCTATACGGTCCTCTCGTTACCCAGGGAAACCTACTACTGATACCCATTCAAGTTTGTTTGGGCAAGTCTACAAGTCCTCGAATAGTTCAAGTTTTTTTCTCGTAAAGTCCTTTCTCTCTGTCTTGTTTGTTTGTTTTCCTGATATGGAGAATGGAGCCTTTCTCAGTAAAGACTGAGGAGCGAAAGGAGTAGGAGGCCCGAAGGAAGAGTCCATTCTAGTAAGAACCCTTTACTGGGGACTTACAACTTTTGTCCGTCAAATTATGAATCTTTTTGTGTGGCTCCAGGGACATTGTGTCGGGGTGTGTCTCCCTCCTAGAGTCGTCCATGTTTTGTGTTAGGAGATGGCGGTGCCTGTGTCGTCCCTAAGACCTTGTGTCTAAGTTTGCTCCACAAAAGTCAAAATAAGAAAAGAAGTCTTGAGCGCCAGGAAGGACACTTTGGTGTTCAAGATCCGACTAGGAGGGGAAGTTTGGAATCCGCTCTGGGACTGGTTTGAGGTATGTCTTATCTCGGAGGAAGTGGAGAAGTACCTAGTCCCTGGATTCCCAACCCATTGCGTCCTGAAATTCGTCGCCAGAGATGTTCAGTCTTCCGTCTCGACGGTCTCTTCCTGTGCCTGAGATCTTGCTATAATTGTCCTTCGGCTGCACCCGGGGTCCCTGGGCGTCGATTCGATTGCCTGAAGTCTTGAAGAGTGCCGCTACGCGCCTGTGTGACCCCTGCCCTTGTACCCTGCCGTCTAACTTGCAGGTGTCTCTGGGGGGGCTTTGGGTTCACACTTCCTGTTTTCCGACACCCTGATGCTTTAGGTCTAAAATTTGTTTGTTTGTATGTTTGTTTCAGTGGTCTTGAGAGACACTGAGTAAATTCAAGTTAAGGCCCAGACGTCTTATGTCGCGTGCGCGCCTGCCTTCTAGGCCATGTCTCCGCCCACTTGCGCGGTGCGGCGCCGGTTGCTCTCCGCATCATTTCACCCGCATCCTGCTCCGGTCTGTGCGTCCATGCATCCCCGCCCCGGTCACCCCCGCCTCGGAACGGCGGGGAGTGGGGGCGAGGACAGTTAAGACCCAGACAACCAGGAAGACAGGTCGACACGAAGGAAAGAGACGGAAAACTACGGAAATTTAGACAAACTAAGGAAGACCTCGTCTCGACGAAGGACGGACAAGATTGATCACAAAGTTTGTTGAATTCCGTTTTCTCTCTTTAAAACTCTCCACAGAGACACACTTCGGCTCCACAAAAGTCGTTCAACTTTTTACCCCTTTTAAGTTTTCAGGAAACACACTCACGCACTTCTACCCACAGAGGAGTCACTACTTTTCATCTTGCATTAGTGAAGTCGCCGTCGTCGTCGTTGTTGTTAATTGTCTTCGTTAGACACATAGTTATCTAAGACCGTCCTCATTGTCATGCAGTAAAGACACCAATACAATATTTGTTGTTACACCCAAGGCCAGAGGGAGAAAGAAAGACCTGAGTGAAGGATTCTCTTTTCGGTTGACGGGACAACATTCGTCCAGAGACCAATGTTAAAGGAGGGTTTCCAAGTAGACTCACTAAGTCAAGTCAAGTCAGCGAGTCAGTACAGGCTGAGAACCCTGGGGTAACTCAGTCACTACGGTGGGTTGGTACAGTAGGAGATAACAGGGGAAGACGCGGACAGAAGTCGGAAAGGGTCATAGTCTCAGATAAGATTACAGTGAATAAGCGTAGTCCACCGGTTTCATAACCTCAAAGTGGAAGTCGTTGTCAGAAAAGTTACTTATAAGTCCTGACTAAAGGAAATCCTACCTGACCAACCTAGAGCAACGAGTGGTTCCCTGAGTCTCAGAAGTGGTGGTGTCAATTTTTCGTAGTCAAGAAGTCACGAGTCGAAAGAAATATCGGGTTGACAGGGTAGGTATGTACTGATGACCTTTTTGGTATGGGAGCTGACGTACCTGTAAACAACCTTTTTATTATAGACACGAAAAATTATACGGTAGATCCAACCAGTATTGAAAAGAAGGTTCCTTATTTGCAGAAATTTAATGTACCGACGTCAGTGGTAGACGTCACTAAAACCTTGGGCTTTTTTATCAGACAGTGACAAAGGTAACAAAGGGTAGATAAAGGGCACTTCACAACTCTGGTCTACGGTACTAGAATCAAAAACTTAAGAATTGTTCTACCCTTATGGTCTGGTGGAATGGGCGGAGGACTCTTTATACATCCGTTCAGTTCTTCTTTGTCATGACCTCTACCTTGTTGCCTGATCAAGGTTTGACCCTTTCCTTATACAGTTCTGACGGATAAAAGTTGGACGAATAAATTGACTATACGTCTCATGTAGTACGTCCTCGAGAACCGAGCCAGGGGCCCAATCCTTCTAGGGGATCTCTTCCCTTACCGATGGGTCAGGTCATAAGACCGGACTTCTTCAGGTATCTAAAATATCAGGTATCCCAGTGTTTCTCAACCAGTCTTGACTCACTGAAAGTGAAAGTGAAACGTAGTACACTTTACAGCCCGAACTTCTTCGTGTTTGACCTTAGTTCTGCCCTCTTTATAGTTATTGGAGTCTATATGTCTACTGTGATGGGATTGGCGTCTCTCGTTTCTCCTTGACTTCTCAGAGAACTATTTTGACTTTCTCTCCTCACTTTTTCAACCGAAGTTTGAGTCGTAAATCTTTTGCTTCTAGTACCGTAGACCAGGGTAGTGAAGGACCGCTTACCTACCCTTTTATTAGTTTTGTCACTGTCTGAAATAAAAGAACCCGAAGTTTTAGTGACGTCTACAACTGAAGTTGGTACTTTTATCTTTTGCGA
The DNA here is from genome assembly GCA_006410555.1 of Capra ibex. NCBI lineage: Eukaryota > Metazoa > Chordata > Mammalia > Artiodactyla > Bovidae > Capra > Capra ibex. Next base: position 49,112,405 of record SJYO01050415.1, read on the forward strand.
ACAAGGAACCTTCCTTTCGATACTCGTTACATCTGTCGTATTGTTTTTTATCTCTGTAAGGAAACGTCTGTTTACAGACACATGAGTTTCTATACGAAAAAGGTCTTCAGTACATACCTACACTCTCAACTTGGTATTTCTTCCGACTCGTAGTTTCTTGACTACGAAAACTTGACACCACAACCTCTTCTGAGAACTCTCAGAGAATCTGACGTTCCTCTAGTGTCGTGAGGTAAAGAAATCTTCTTTTAGTTAGGACTTATAAGCAACCTTCCTGACTACGATTTCGACTTCGAGGTTATGAAACTGGTAGACTACACTTCTTGACTACGTAACCTTTCGTAGGACTACGACCCATTCTGACTCCCATCCTCCTCTTCCCCTGCTGTCTCCTACTCTACCAACCTACCGTAGTGACTGAGCTACTTGTACTCAAACTCGTCCCAGACCCTCAACCACTACCTGTGCCTTTTGACCGTACGACATCAGGTACCTCAGCCTTTCTCAACCTGTGCTGACACACTACCTTGACTTGACTAACTATCCATATTAACTAAGAGAAACGATATGTCATCATGTTATAACATTTGGTCGATATAATTTCAATCTTGAATAATTTGATTAAATAAATATCTTAGATCTTTAAAAATATTGAACTTAGTTCATAATTATTATACCACGTTTTACACGATTCGTAAATACGGTCAAGTAAAATTTTAAGATACTCCATTAACTTATAAATTTATAAAAACGTAAAATCTTAATCCCGTTTATGTAAATTCTATAAATTATACTCTAGTATATTCCTTTTCTCTTTGAAACTTCAGTTGGACTCTACACGTAGGAAAGTAAAAACCCTCCAAGACGAAAGACATCACTTTTTTCAAAAACTCAAACTTTATATAAATCTTCCAGGATAGAGATCGAGGGTCACCTATCCTTCAATATTTAGTCTTTTGTTTTTGGAGAGGGGTCCTAAGGATCTTTAAATCAAACAGATGGTTAAGTCAGTGTGTAAAAACCGATCTCCTTGTTTCCTTGAAATTTTCCTGACAGTATGTCAATGAGTTTTACCCGTGTCAAAAGGATCCTGGGGTTTCTTTACCTTCTCGTTGGTTACTTACGTCAAAGAGTGTTCGGTTCTCCTCTGAAAATCAAGTGTGACACTACTTCCTTTCATTTGTGATCTCTACTTAAACACTTACTAAATTCTCTATCTTATGCCGTCCACTATGTAAAGATACTGTCTTCACCTGTGTTTGAGTCCAAAAGGTTTTAGTAAAGGTGACTTCTACTAGAAGGTTTTGGTGGACTGCTTCCTACTGAAGGAGTGATGAGGAACCTGAAGAGTAGAGACAGGTAAGTATGTATGGACCCTTATACCGATAACAGAGGTAAGAGGAATATGAGGACCCTAGCAAGTCAATGAGGTCTTTCCACTAATCCAGGTCGAATCTCGGGTGTTCCGAACAAGTAGTCTCTTTCCTTTTAAACACAACAGTCTCTGAATGGTCACAGGGTAGGTTATACACAAATCAACTCTGCTCTTGTGTTCCCTGTGACAATTATGTCGGACCTTTTACTAAGGGGTTTAGGAAATAAGTTTAGTAGATATATTGTGATTGTTTATGTATTGTAGTCTAGGACTCTATGACCAGTTCATGATGCTTCCGTTTGACACATTGACACTTTAATTCTTTTCCACACTGATAAATTATGATGTCTCGAATATGTTAATGGTGATTGGATCTTACGTCACTATCCAATGTCACTTCCCACAGTCTAAGTACTAGAGGTTTGTTCTTCTACATTGAAACCCCGGTCCCTGGTCCGTGGTCCCAACCAACGAGTTCTCGTAAACACATCGTCTCAAAATAATTTCACTTTTTCCCTGTCTCTTCAAAGACTGTATCTGTAGTCTTCTCCCACCTCTCACGGGGGGAACGATCAGATTCGTTCCCTGGATATATGAAAAAATTAGTCATTAATATTCTTTAGTTTTATTACAGAGTTCAAACATTTTTAAAATAGTCTCGGTGAGTGTGTTAAATGTAAACTCCTATTGTCCTAATCTTGAAGTGTTATCTTTCTGGGATGGTCTGGGTCTGGGGAAAAAACTGATACAGTTTCAGAAACTGGCACACCTAGTGTTGTTTGACACCTTTTAAGAAGTCCTCTACCCTTGTGGTCTGGTGGACTGGACGGAAGACTCTGTAGACATACGTCCAGTTCTTCATTGTCAATCTTGACCTGTACCCTGTTGTCTGACCAAGGTTTAACCCTTTCTTTATGAGTTCCTCCGGTCCAAGGGCATCAAGACATTGTAGTCCAGGGACATGTTAAGGGCGACTGACTCCAGGTCCGTAAGGGTGAGGAGAACTCACTTCAGATACCGGTGTAGGACCTTACAGTCGACAGGGTCTTTATATTTCATGTCTATGGAACACCGGTACCCTTCTGAAAGATTACGCTGGGTTCCACTTTTGTCGTTCAAGTCTCTGGACCAGCATTAAATCACCGAACCGACCATAATGTTTTATATAAAAAATGTGACATTAGGAAAGATGGGATAAAGATTATACTTCTTTTTTTCTACTCAATACTAGGTGTTCGGTAATCTCTTTGATAAGAGTAGACTTTATCGTTAATATTTTATTAGTCCCGTTGTAATCCTATAAATAAAAGGTCACAAGATGAGCACACTGTATCCTATTCAAAAAATAGTATCTTTGTCCTTTTTTAAAAAAATTCACATAAGACTCGGTTCTGAAGACTTCACCTGGGTTCGCGGTGTAAAAATCGTTCCAATAAACTGAATCATTACAACTTTTAAGACGAGCTACTTACTGCTAAAACTTAACGTTACTTTATTTTATCATTCCATTCTTAAGTATGAATTCACCTTGAAATTAACATATTGTCTAAAGTTGTCCAGATTATCCTATCATTGGAAAGAACACCAGACCCGAGCACAACCTTTTCTTAAAGGTCTGTACTCTGTTTTACTCTCCCTTTATTTCAAATAATCTTACCCCCTACGACAATCTTGTCGCCCGGTCGAGTTCCCTCTTACCTACAACATGTCTCTAGGAGTCAGGTGAAAGTATCGGTCCCATGTTCCTCACCCTATTCCCAGAACGCCTGGGAAACGACTTACCTACTCCGTGGATATGACCCACCCCCTTCTCATTCTTTTTGTGAAAGAGGAATACACCATCCTCCCCTGTGGCAAATATGACGAGTCCTCCTGGACTTTAGGTAGTTATCAATTTTGTACCCCTCCCTTTCTATGATTCCCCCGGAACAAAAGGGTAAGGACGTAACATTCTGGGAGGAAGTAAAATAAATGAGAAATCAGGGACCCACTGGTGTATGGAGGGAGAGATAAAAATCCCGGTTAAGAAACAGGAAACAACTATGGGACGAGTACAGATTGATAGATAGGTGAAGGGAAGAGTGTGTAAACCCTTAGGTCAAAGTTCCTTTTCCCCCTTACTGGCGAGACCGAAGAAGTCCGACTCGTCCCCGTGTACCCCGAGACCCAAGACAGTCCCACGTAAATACTTCCCTCTACTCTCAGGTACCTTACTATTCCACTGAACAAAGTGGTAACAGATCCACAATCAGTCCCTTATAAGAACGTACTGGTGAACTTTTAAACATCATAAAATCTTCTTTGTTTGAAATGTTCTTGCAATTTCTATGTACCGGGTTTCTAATTCTCTTCATCTTTTCGACGAGTCCCCGATCGGTCCTCTTGGTCCTGGCCTGTAACCAAGCACTGCAATCACAAAGAGATCCATACTCTTCTTCGGTCTTAAACCCGAGTATTTTAGAGATGGACTTTTGTAGAGTGAGAGTCTTCCGGTCAAGACCCAAAAAGGGTCTCGTGTCTCAAGGAATAAAGACTAGAGATGACACTTGACGAAAGCCGCCACCCCCACCCCACCCCCATCGCCACCCAACTTTCAGTCCTCGAACGTCACCAGTACTACAGTAGAAACATCTCTGTCGACCGTCTCAGGTCAGTCGTCCCAGGGAAGTATCGATGTATAAACTGGTACGAAACCCCCGTAAAGAACCGGTAAGACAAGGCACCCTGACCCTTCCGAGTAAGGGTCCAGATCCCCTCCAAGGTAACTATCCGGTGAGTTACACGACAAAGATCTCGTCCGGAACACTCATCGTTTTCAGAAACCTGGTATGGAGAGAATGATCGGAGAACCAGGACCTTATATAAAGGTGAACAACGAAGAAGGGTATAGATCTCAATGTAATGATGTTAGTAACTAGTGTATACCTTGTCGTATAGTTGTAAAATAGTGTCCGAGTCAGTGTGTAAATCATTGGATTCTTTGTTAGAAGGTTTTGTTCGTTGCATTTTTTATTATATCGATGTCGATGGTCAATAATCAGTCCAGCATTCATTCTTACTACAGTTCTCGAAAGTAATCCATGTCGGGTCATATGGCGTCCAGTAGACTGAAGCAAACAAGTTACTGATATCAGTCCACAATTAGAGGACCAATATGTAGTACCTCGTAGAGTAGAGATAGACTTCTAACGAAGGACTCTAATGGAAATCTTTGTTTGCATCTCATAGGAAAAATCATTGAATTAATTTAGAAAATATTTATATTGTCTTTTTCCTTGATACAGTTTTCACTCAGAATCATTATTTGTGAGTCAGGTCAAGCCAAGTCAAGTCAGCGAGTCAGTACAGGCTGAGAAACGCTGGGCTACTTAGCGTCGTACGGTCCGGAGGGACAGGTAGTGGTAGAGGGCCTCAAGTGAGTCTGACTATTGGTAGCTCAGGTACTACGGTAGGTCGGTAGAGTAGGAGCCAGTGGGGAAAGAGGATGACGGGGGTTAGGGAGGGTCGTAGTCTCAGAAAAGGTTACTCAGTTGAGAAGTGTACTCCACCGGTTTCATGACCTCGAAGTCGAAGTCGTAGTAAGGGAGGTTTCTTTAGGGTCCCGACTAGAGGAAGTCTTACCTGACCAACCTAGAGGACCGTCAGGTTCCCTGAGAGTTCTCAGAAGAGGTTGTGGTGTCAAGTTTTCGTAGTTAAGAAGCCACGAGTCGGAAGAAGTTTCAGGTTGAGAGTGTAGGTATGTACTGGTGTCCTTTTTGGTATCGGAACTGATGTGCCTGGAATCATCCGTTTCATTACAGGGACGAAAAGTTATACGATAGCTCCAACCAGTATTGAAAAGAAGGTTATTCATTCGTAGAAAATTAACGTACCGACGTCAGTGGTAGACGTCACTAAAACCTCGGGGGGTTTTATTTCAGACTGTGACAAAGGTGACAAAGGGGTAGATAAAGGGTACTTCACTACCCTGGCCTACGGTACTAGAAGCAAAAGACTTACAACTCGAAATTCGGTTGAAAAAGTGAGAGGAGAAAGTGAAAGTAGTTCTCCGAAAAATCGAGGAGAAGTGAAAGACGGTATTCCCACCACAGTAGACGTATAGACTCCACTAACTATAAAGAGGACCGTTAGAACTAAGGTCGAACACAAAGAAGGTCAGGTCGCAAAGAGTACTACATGAGACGTAT
>SJYO01050415.1:49117987-49322199 GCA_006410555.1 Capra ibex
TGAGGAAAAGGATAAACCTTGGTCAGACAACAAGGTACAGGTCAAGATGGACAACGAAGGACTGGACGTATGTCTAAAGAGTTCTCCGTCCAGTCCACCAGACCATCAGGGTAGAGAAAGTCCGAAAAGGTGTCAAGGAACACTAGGTGTGTCAGTTTCCGAAACCGTATCAGTTATTTCGTCTTTATCTACAAAAAGACCTTGAGAGAACGAAAAAGTACTAGGTCACCTACAACCGTTAAACTAGAGACCAAGGAGACGGAAAAGATTTTGGTCGAACTTGTAGTCTTTCAAGTGCCAAGTGTATAACGGACCGAACCTCTTAAAACTCTTAATGAAATGATCGTACACTCTACTCACGTTAACACGCCATCAAACTCGTAAGAAACCGTAACGGAAAGAAACCCTAACCTTACTTTTGACTGGAAAAGGTCAGGACACCGGTGACGACTCAAAAGGTTTAAACGACCGTATAACTCACGTCGTGAAAGTGTCGTAGTAGAAAGTCCTAAACTTTATCGAGTTGACCTTAAGGTAGTGGAGGTGATCGAAACAAGCATCACTACGAAAGATTCCGGGTGAACTGAAGTGTAAGGTCCTACAGACCGAGATCCACTCACTAGTATAGTACTGATAGACCCAATACTTCTAGAAAAAACACGTCAAGAAGATCCATAAGAACGGTGGAGAAGAATAATAGAAGACGAAGACAATCCAGGTATGGTAAAGACAGGAAATAGCTCGGGTAGAAACGTACTTTATAAGGGAATCATAGAGATTAAAAGAACTTCTCTAGAGATAAGAAAGGGTAAGACAACAAAAGGAGTTAAAGAAACGTAACTAGCGACTTCTTCCGAAAGAATAGAGAAGAACGATAAGAAACCTTGAGACGTAAGTCTCCGAATATAGAAAGGAAAAGAGGAAACGAAAAGCGGAGAGAAGAAAAGTGTCGATAAACATTCCGGAGGGGTCTGTCGGTAAAACGACAAAACGTAGGTACCCCTACCAGAACTAGGGACAGAGGACATGTTACAGTGCTTGGAGTAAGGTATCAAGTAGTTCGTGAGATAGATAGTCTAGATCCGGGACTTTAGATAAAGAGTGAAGGTGCCATATTAGTATTCCCTAAACTAAATCCAGTATGGACTTACCAGATCGCCAAAAGGGATGAAAGAAGTTAAATTCAGACTTAAACCGTTATTCCTCAAGTACTAGACTCGGTGTCAGTCGAGGACCAGAACAAAAACAACTGACATATCTCGAAGAGGTAGAAACCGACGTCTCTTATGTTAGTTAGACTAAAACCACAACTGGTAGACCACTACAGATACACACCTCAGAAGAGAACACAACAACCTTCTCCCACAAACGATACTGGTCACGCAAAAGAACCGTTTTGAGATAATCGGAAACGGGACGAAGTAAGGCATAAGGTTCCGGTTTAAACGGACAATGAGATCCACAAAGGACTGAAGGAGGAAAACGTAAGGTCAGGGGATATTACTTTTCCTGTAGAAAAAACCCACAATCAAGATTTTCCAGACATGATCTGAAATTAATTGTTTTGAACTTTGAAGCAAATTGTTACTTGTTTTGAATTATACGTCACTTTGTTAAAAAAGTCATACTCCCGTAATTGGGACATCGGTCCCTTCCGAAATTGGGTAGTTTATCTTTACTCCAAACAGTCCCTTGGCCCTTTTCGGTACGTCGGTAGAACCTAAAGGGTATCGTGACTGAGAAAATAAATGTCGATAACAAGTGGGTAAAAATTAAGGCGTTAAGTCCTCGTCTGGTACCGATGCAAAATTCCTGTAGTCCTACCGTTTTCGGATTGGTACTCCCAAATATAAACATCTTCTTCTTACTCGAAACAGATGTACATGGTATTAGAACGACGACGACGACGACGATTCAGCGAAGTCAGCACAGGTTGAGACACACTGGGGTATCTGTCGTCGGGTAGTCCCAGACGGCAGGAACCCTAAGAGGTCCGTTCTTGTTACCTCAACCAACGGTAAAGGAAGAGGTCACGTAGTTTCACTTTTCACTTTCACTTCAACGAGTCAGCACAAGCTGAGAATCACTGGGGTACCTGACGTCGGATGGTCCGAGGAGGTAGGTGCCCTAAAAGGTCCGTTCTCATGACCTCATCCCACGGTAACGGAAGAGGCTGGTATTAGAATTCATTACGAATAAATGAAATGGTTTCATTGTTTTCTAAAATTCTTACTTATATTTAGTGAATTTCCCTTTCTTTGAGTATTACTCTCTAATATGTACAGTGGACTCTCTATTCGAATCAATCTTCCCCTAAGAAATCTTGTATTCCTGTCGTAAACTACGAAACCCGAAAACTTATATCTTCTTTCTGGACCTGGTTTCCCTTGGAGTCTTAGGAAAGGATCTCTAGTACACCTATACTTTCCAGCTCATCCCCGGTAGATCCTTTAGACTACCTCTCTCTGTCTCTCCCTGTCCTGTGTCCCTCTGTTGTCTTATATTCCTTTAAGACTCATGAAAGGGAAGAAAACCTTTTTGGATGACACAGTAAGTCTCCGGTAAAAACCCCCTAGGGGGTAAAGATAACCTCGGTCCGGAAATCCTCCCAGTTTTAGAAGGTCAAAGACTCTTACATCGGTTCCCAACTCGTACTCTCTCGGAGGACCTTACATTGTCTTGGGTGAAAATCGGATGGATGGTATCTTACCCTTATGACTCACAGTGACCGACTGTCCTTCCGCAGGGAAAAGGGGGTTATTAGAGAGACACGCTGATTACGTGTTTTACCGGCTCGTAGGGTTGTCAACGCAGGTTGTCACTCTCCTCTGGAGACTCTTGGCACGTCGATTCGGTGGTGCACTGTGCCCGTCTCTTTCTGTCTATGAGGACCCTCGTTGGTCCACTGAGTAGTAAACCACTAAGGGTCTTTGCACCTTCCGTGAGAACCCTACCGAGTCTGTTGTGGGTCCGAGGACATTTAGTCAGACTTGGGTGTCCCTTTCTTCACTTTCACTGTCCCTTCTTCCGACTCCTTAGGTGGAATGTTATATAGGCCCTCCGCCACCGGGCCCCTGTTCCCAGACAAAACGAAGTTTGTGATACACGGACTGTAGCACCCCCCTTCAACAGGACGACCCTCGCCTACGGGAACACCGGACTAGACAAGACGTACGGAGGGACAGGAGTGTACCCTCCGGAGGACACCGTCCGCGGGATTACCGAAAATACACAGACTGGACACGGGTGTGTTATGACCAACCACATCAGGAGTCAACCTTTTTTCTGTTTCCTCTCTGGGAGTGGGTAAGTTCACCGTCGATGAGACCCACGTCACTCGTCACCCCGTAAACCTTGTGTGGCCTCCCAATGAGACCGGTCTCAAAGAGTTAACGGAGGTGTTGTCAACGGATAACCGTCTCCCAGGGATACTCTTTCGTCTTCGCTCCTCTACCCCTTCTCTGAGGTTCAGAGACTTGTTCGGTGGTTTTTACAGTACCAGACCCACGTCCAACCTTTTCTTAAAAGTCTGTGCTCTGTTATTCCCAGACCAAAAAGCCAAAGACGTAAGATTCTGGGAGGAACCAAAATAGACGAGAAGTGAGAAACCCATTGGTGTTGGAACCGTCTTTCTTAGTAAAATTGATAAATCATATATGAGATATAGAAACTAACAAAAATAGTCTCAGAACTTTCACGTTCTCTTTATTGATTCTTAGTCATTACAACGGGAACATGGTAAACCGTGTATAAAATTGTTTGTCGATAATTTACCGTCTCGAATTTGAAATGAAGTCAAATACATGAAATCTGAAATTGATTATTTTGTTTCTGTCTAAGTGTCTCTGTTGAGATTCTTTTCAACTATCTTCAAAGACATTGACATTTCTTATGTTTTCTGTTCTTTACAAAATCAGTGAGTCAGTACAGGGTAAGAAACACTGGGATACCTGAGATTGAACGGTCTAAGGAGACAGGTTCTTTAAGGGTTCGTCCTTATGACCTTACCCCTCAGTGAGGGAAGGCGTCTTCAAGAAGTTTTTTTGTTTCGTTTTTCTTTTCTTCTTCTTTTTTTTTAACTAGTTCAGTACAATTATAAAAACGTATGCCAAGTCAAGTCAACGAGTGAGCATAGACTTAGAAGCACTAGGGTACCGGGTGTCGTGTGGTCCGGAGGGACAGGTAGTGGTTGAGGGTCTCGGATGAGTTTGAGTAAAGGTGACTCACGTCTGTATGTGAGTTTACCCCGATATACGAGTAATCCTCTCTTTTTACAAGTAGAGTGATTTGAGTCCATTAAAACTTACCTAATTTTACATGTAGTACAATCTCCTACTATCAGAAATAAACGTGACTCGACATAAAATCTAAAATTATGTCAACTCGTATCTAATCCTGATTATTCTAAGAACATTCATAAAACCTTTTATGTTATGACACTACTCTGAGACGCTACACTCGTACCTCACATGACCTTTCTAGTCCGGACCCGGACCCTACTTTTGGCGGTGGGGGTTTAGGGTCATAGAGACGATTTGTGTACACTCACAAGTAAAAGGTTTCGTCTTTCTTGCATTCTTCTGTACTTCAATGAGGGAATTGACACTATCAAATCCATGTAGGGAGTGAAAAAGAAACGTTCTGTGAACAAGTTCAGTTCACCTTCTTTTGTTTAAATATCGTACCCTTAGAGTGTCTTTGTGGAATTTGTCAGTTGTACTCAGTACCTCAATCTTCATGTACCTCCTTAAGTAATAGTGACGTACCCATAAAACCGTGATAATACCTTTTCTAACGGCCCCAGGTCGGGGCCACCTAGGTCCCACTAAGCTTCCACCCCCCTGCCTCAGCCACAGAAACCTTTTTATGTATAAATTAGTGTCTATATCTCTCTAATCTTTACCTATCACATCATCCTTCTAATCACCTCTTTTCCTCCGACTTATTGAACCCAATGCACCTTATCGTAGGTACGAGGTCTACCCTTAAGTCGGTCTTTTTGCCCTCGTTCCTTCTTCGCTGTACCCCCTTAGTCAGAAAGGCCTTTGACTAGGGTAAAGAAATAAAAACCCAAACGAATATATGGAAANCCCAAACAAATATATGAAAAACAATGTGTATCCCTACTTATGTCTCAGTGCACCCTCAGTCGTCAGGACTGGAAACAGTTTTAGTCCACGAAGTGTATTTACATATTTTTTTCCAGAATCCTTATAATGTAGTAGAAGACCGGTACTCACTCTGGACGACTGTAAAATACTAGGAAAGAAAGACTATTGGTTTTTTGAATAAAGAAGGTTCCCACAAAAAAGAATTTGGTCCGTGGTGGGAGGTTTATTTCAATGTAAGGATATCCCACTCCCACATCACTCAATGTTAGTTCTTTCCTTAAATAAATTGAGTTCCAATTGTACTAATCAGAATTTCCAATTATGAATAAAGAGGATATACGAATTTCCAATTATGAATAAAGAGGATATACAATCAATATAAGTAATATTCCCATCCCTTATACTTTAAATCGTCGTTTGTAGTCGGATTGTTTACTTTTAGGAAAGTGGTTACGAGGGGAATTCTAGATAAGTCAGAATTCTATACTATTTCAATGTAAGAATGTATCGTTCCTGTGTCACTAAATATTGTTTCGTGTCACTAGATAATGTTTTCTCTTTTAGGTAATTGAGTTTTTCAGATCATAACGATTGTAGTTTTTGATGATATAAAGGAAAACGATATAAGGTTTATGTAACTAATCATATAAGGGTTCACGGATTCCTATACCTCCGGACCGCCGTTAGTAACTGAGTTGTTCTTCTTTTTCAGGATACGGTTAATTCTGAGAGTTTTATGAGGTTTTGAGAGACACGACAAATGTCAACTCTCCATCATTTGTTAAACACGGATCACCGTCGTCATACCTATTAGGACAGTGTGTTCGATCAGACAGTCGTCTCTCCAAACTGGACTCTGTAGGAACAGGGTGGGTCTCGTCCCTTAATCGTCGTTAATAACTGTGTTGTTTACTTTTTGGGAAGTGGTTATATTAAGGATTGGTTGATATGATTATTAAAGATTGAGGGGTTTTATTAAACGGAAATCATTCAGATTTTGTAGAGTACGGAGAGTCCAACCCTCCGACATTTGTTAGTGTACACCGGTCTGTTTGGATGTCCACCCGATCTATTAGAAGTCTCCTCAGGCGTTCGACTTTGTGAGAACAGTGTGGGTTCTTAAAAATAACAGAACCTCGACGTGCAAATGAGGAAGAGGCTCTCTTTGCCAATACCCCCTCTCGGGGGGCATTTCAGTCTTCACATCGAGCCCTTGTCCCCCAAAGGACTCCGAACTAGTGCGGAAACGCATACGGTTCGGAGGAAGGAGTACTGGAAACGGTGCCCGCCTTAAGGAGTGTGAGACTTAGATAGTAATTTTTTGTAATCAAGCCCCTGACGCACTACTAGGTCACTGATTCTGGGACTCGAGGATTACGTGCCTCGAGACCAAGAAAGGGACTAGTCCTTTGATCTAGGGTGTACGACATCGATTCTCAAATGTACAGTGTTGGTTTTTTGGACTTTTGATGTTCCTGCTGACTTCTAGGATGGACGGTGTTTCTTCTGAGTCACGACGGTTTATTTGTTTATAAAATATTTACACAGGATTCGTTGAAGTGAAGTATATACGAAAGGGACTAGACATCGGATTATGATGTAAATTCATCAATCAGAGTGAATAGGTACATCTCGTCAGAGACGTTGCAAAAATAAAGACTTTGAAAAGACTTCTTACACCTAGTGACTCAAGTGAGACAAATATTCCTGTTAGACATTGGAACAAGATTAGTCGACTTCGACGTACGTGTACATTTGAGTGGTGTCGTAAAGGGGATGAAGTGATACTAGGATTGTGGTCTGGTGTAGGGTGACCCTTAGAGACCATGGTCACGAAGGGGCACAACTAGAGTAGGTTTCCCGTATATCACTTGTTGACTTGCAGTGATTAAGTACAACTCTTAAGTAGTACGAGATCTCTTTCGGCCCTATGTCTGTTACCTATTGTCCGAGAACCTAAATTTCCTCTTCAATCAGGTTTCTCGACGAGAAGTGATAATATTCTTTTTTTCCTTTTTTATTCTTCTACTGTTGTTTGGGGGGTCTCTCTTTTGAATCTCTTGATTTCCAAACGTCCAAGAGTCAGGTCCGTAAAGTTCTCCTTTTCGTCTGTGTCGGGGTCTGGGTCCTGTCCTGTAAATGGACTCTTCGACGGTAAAGGAGGAGAAGAAGGACGACCAGACTCAGAAGAGACCCCTACAATACAGCGTTTGCGTGTATGTGTCCAACTCTTTTATGGAAGTTCCCGTAGGTGTGTCGAGAAAGTGGACGTTGACGACGTCACTTTTACCTCTTTTTTTCAAGAACAAAGAGGACGGGAAAAGACTCGGAAAAAAAAAAAAAAAAAAAAAACCGAAGGAGACAAGGACTAGCCATCCGCCGTTAGTTCTGATTAGACTATACGATTAGTGTCGAAGACTGGGTTTAGGGTCAGGACCCGACACTGACTTCGATCAGGACATCACTGGTCGTGTCGTTATTATGGTTAGTCCCTATCTCCGGTCCCAACTGTTATTTTTAGATAATTATAAACCTGTCGGTATAGGAGTTCGAAGGCGACTCGTAAATGGTCGGTCGACGACCTCAGACAGACCTCGTTCCGACTCCTTAGGAGTTCGAAGACGGCACGTACCTGATTAGTCGAAGACCTCGTTGATCTCGTCCCGAGTCGCAGAAACCACCCACTCCCGGCAACAAAAACTTTGGTCTGGAACTGCCCTAAAGGCCCCAGGACTTGACAAAAGGTCCCCAAGAGTAGTGTCCTTCGGAGACGGAAGAACTGAGACCAAACCACCTAGGTTCCCTACTACGGACATTCAAATTGTCGTCATCCCCAACGGTCCTGTTGGCACACTCCCGGACAGGGTTGACCGACTGAACCAAGAAAAAAGGTTAGAAGTCGGGTACGGAGTAGAGGACCGACTAACCCTACTTGAGTTAACGGGTTTCCTTACCCACAGGAAAGATTCCAAAGAACCCACTATTCAATCTTCTGAAAGGGGTCCTAGACCTCCACAGTCCTGTAGAGGTCCAGTCGATCAACAACCCCCAAAGGGAACTCGAAAGGATAGTGACCCCCAAAGGAGAGTATATTGTAGATTTTCCCTCTTATCGGACTCCTGAGTCCCACGTAACCCGAACCTCATTCCGGCCCCCCATTGAACAGCTGGGTTCTATTGACCAGAGGAATGTCTCAAATCGATTCCATCAGTACTCCCATGTTAAGTACGCAAGTTGAAAGGGACTCGAGACACCCGACATTCGTCACACTTCGAAGGTAAACTCAAGGTCACAGGTCCTATCTCAAACCTAGTAGACTCTGTGTTTTCGACCGGGTGACAGTCTGGGTTACCTCTCTCCGTCGCGTATAGAGCCTAGTACAGAGAAGTGTTCCGGAACCGGTGAAGAGCACGGGCAAGTCAACGTGAACCTCACTTTCACTTTCACTTAAGCGAGTCAGCACAGGTTGAGAAACGCTGGGCACCTGACATCGGGTGGTTCGAGGAGGCAGGTACCCTAAGAGGTCCGTTGTTATGACCTCACCCAACGGTAAAGGAATCGAAGTAGGTTAGGGTTCATCCACGTCTGATGGTGTTCCTTTATGAATGCCGGGGATATCCCGAACTGAAGTCATTTTAGGTGAAGATCTAGGAGTTTCCCGTCACAGGGTTACCAGTCGTGGGGACCCAACCCAAAACCAGGAACCGACCGTAACAAGACTCGTGTTCAGTGTTTTGATCGTGACTAGACTTGTGTGTCCGGTAAGGTGTCGGTGACCTAGGTCACCAAAGCTGTTCATACGTTGACCCGTGATGGTACCGGGTTCACAAACACACTCCTGGGGGTCACGTCACGTTTCTCCCATTTCAGGGTACAGAGTAGACCGTCGGGATTACGACCTCGCGATCAGTTCTCAGAGAATTAGAGGAACTTCCGGAAAGAAAAAAGTCCAAGGGTGGGGTCCCCCAGGAATGGTCTGGGACGACACCGATATTTGTTTCCGAAGTAATAAAGTCTCTTTAGGCCAGAGGTGTAGGTTGTCTTAGGTCGTCGGGGTAAGTGCCTGAAGAAAGAACCATAAGTCGGCTCCATAACTTGTCTACCGAACAAAGGGGAGTACAGGCTCACGGGCTACGGGAAAACTCTACTGTTTGGGCTTCATGAACTGGAGGACAGACGTCTAGACTCGGAAAAAGGTACCGTGGAACACGGGACACCACCTCTCATCTCGGTCGTCCCGGGACCACGGAGGTTTTCAGGGGACCCACCCTGACCGATCGTTGTCCAGTAGGAGCACGACCTCACCCCACGTCAAGTTTTAAAGAGGCCCTTTCCGTCGTTCCAGGTATCGGTTCACAAGTGGTTTGACCCATCCACCCAAAAACTTCGGGACACCGTCAGCCCAGGTTCAGTCAACACAGAAAAAGGGTCACACACCCAGTAGGGTAAGTTTCCGTTTGTTCCCGACCGACCGACCACTGTCAACTTCTTTCTTCTTACGTAGGAACTCTAGCTCCGTACACTTCTCGTACAGACTCGGCCATTCTCTGAGTCTTCTGACATTCCTAAACCCTGGTGACTCACCTACTACTAGTGACGTGACAACTGTCGCACCTCCAGGACCTACCACGTCATCAGTAGGGGAGGTCTGAAAAACTGACCACTCTCACCCCACAAGGTTCCTCTGACTGCAAACTAATACTTGAACCGTAGAGCATTCACGACCTACAGCAGGACTTAAGGGTCCGTACGGAGGGTACCATGACCTATAACAAAGGTAGATTGTCCACACCGAAGACCGAAGCCCAGGTGATATTACCCGTGTACCAATAACTGGTTTGGACCCTCGAGAAAGAGCGTCCGAAGAGTGTCCGAAAGGTCTCCGTTGCCACTAAACACAGGGACGAAATGGTCATCCAGAGAGGGATCGTCCCCTTACCCCGTAAGGCCATTCATCTCTTTCAGTGCCCAGGGGTCTACCGGGGGATCGACTGTACTTACCCGGAACGTTTTACTTGCCCTACAGTACAGGGGACACCGGTGTTGTTATCAGTGACAAGTCGGACACTCCCCTCGGTGTCCACACCATTGGTGCCTCACAAGTCGGGGCCGTAGGTGATATTTTCAGTAACTAACCGGGGGCTGAAAACAACTCTAGTACACAAGGACCCCCGGATCCTAGTCCCTCGACACATAAGGGATGAGACTAAGACAAGGTCGGTCCGGTTATTCCAAAACCTCCCGACCGAGTCCGACCATGTAAAGAAACAACCCAGCTGACTTGAAGAAGTTGGAAAATCTACAGGGAGACACCACCCCCGTGAGTAAGGAGGTCACAGGCCAGAGAAACGTTGTCCGCGTGACCAGTACCGTATCTCCACCAGAGAATCAAAGGGGAAAGGTGCTCCCTTGTCAGACAAAGTGACCTAGACTCGGGGAGTTACGACGAGGATCGTCCCGACGAAAGACAAAGTAAGAAAATAGACGAAGAACAACCTGAAGTACCAGAGTCAAGTGTTTCTGAAATAAACGATGAAGGTCTTCTACACACGTCGTAAGTAGGGTCGTTTCGGAAGACCGAAAACCTCGAAAGCAACCTACAGACGTGTCCTAACTCGGTGTCACCGTCACAATTAATAAGCAACTAAGAGTCCTCAGAGTCCCAGCTTGCCCCACATACAGGTCTTACGGAGTGTGCCAGA
Source organism: Capra ibex (assembly GCA_006410555.1). Taxonomy (NCBI): domain Eukaryota; kingdom Metazoa; phylum Chordata; class Mammalia; order Artiodactyla; family Bovidae; genus Capra; species Capra ibex. Next base: position 49,128,801 of record SJYO01050415.1, read on the forward strand.
AAGTATCTTTAACCACCCTCAGAGTAGATGAAAGACATAATAACAACATTAAAACCTGTATAACCACCCGAAAAACTAAGGGTGAGTTTCAGGTACGTCTTTCCGTAGTGCCATCGCTAGGTCCCAAAGACCGGAAGAGACTATAACTTTAGGGCTAATCCAGAACAGAGGTCGTAGCGAAGAGTACGGGTAGGAAGATGTAGATTCTGGAGACGTCCCCGAACGGGAGGCTCGGTAAAAACCCGAAGACAGCTCTACGTAACAGAAAGGAGTCACCACTTCCTTCTGTATTCCTTGACCACTATCAGTAGGTTACATCCGACTACCCACACCTTTTACCTGAGATCCTCTAGTCAGTATCGGACACCAGATAGTCTCATGCGACCCAATACGACAAAGGTCAAATTCTCTAGTCATCACGACTTCCCGACCACTATCTCCTACCTCGTTGGTCCGACCTGACTCAGTAGGAGTAAGTGAACAACTCCTAGAAGTCAAAGAGAGTCACTATAGACTACCCGACTCCGGTCGACCAATCTAACAAACCGACTCGTCTCGGTACAGGGAGGAACAAGTCCCGACCTCAGGACGAGTACTCCACCATGCCCCCTGTGCCTCTCTCCACCTGACGACCGTTACCAAGACCACGACCGACACGACCCCGAACACCTCAGTCCCCTGAGATACCACCCCCGTAGTCACCCAGAAGATGACCTAGAGGGACCTTATATCCACAAAAAAAAAGGGAAGAACAAAAGACTTACTAACCCGGTGTTTATGTTATGAGACAGGGACAGGTAAACGAGTTTTAGAACGGGCACCCCCGTCCCAGACACGATAATCTTTGGTCCTCATGGTCCCAGGTAGGAACCAACCTAGGTCCCATAAGAGTCCCATTGCCGCAGGCGCTGACTCTTTCTATCTCTTTCTCTATTCCTTTCTTACTGTGCCCCGCTGGTTCGAAGTCACTCGCTCCGGGCAGTGAAATAAAAGTCTCTCCCGAAAATATGGGACTCAACATGTAACTCGTTTCGCTTTTTACGTCTCAGTTGAGTTGTAAGGTAGTCATAATTGAAAATAGTTGTGGTCTAAGGAAGGACGTTCTCAGAATAAAAAACACGTAATAGAAGACCGGGTCTCCGGACAACTATAAAATACTGGGGGAAAAACTATTTCCAACCAGTCGGTCTTATTATTAAAAGGGAACTTCACAAAGAAGAATTTAAGGATCGGACGTAGTGGGAATTTCATGTCTCATGTCTAAGTCACCCAATGTCGTTTCTTTCTTGAATAATTGAGTTTCAGATTACAACGCTTACGATTTCGACGACGAACAAAAAAGATGTAGGACTGATATACGTGAGGGTCCTTGGATTACCTATTCCCTACACTCTTGAACCGTCGTTCGTAACCGAGTTGTTACAACGTTCTCAGACCTATTTGGACGGTTCATTCGATCTTACGATTGTCCTCCAAACTTTATGAAGAAAGTACGGGTCCTCTAAATAATTGATCTCGGGATTCAACTAAAAGGGGTCTTTTCTCCACCAACCCCTATCGGGGGACAATTACAGTCTTCTCAACCACTTTCTGTATTTTATCATTCTGTCTGTCTAAGACCAAAACCCCATCTACGAGCTCGTCCAGGTCCCCTAGGTAACTCAGGACTCCGGAACGAATAGTCCAGAGTAGGTGTACTGGAACAGTACCCACCCTACCGGGTCCCTCAGGGAACTCAAGACGTACTGGAACAGTACCCACCCTAGAGGGTACGACCGAGGTTCGTGTCCGCAGATACATACCTTTGACTAGACCTACGGTTTCGGGAAGAATTTCAAGAAATAATTCTGACAACCAAATCTCCTCGAAGGTGGGTACAACTGTTTACATTAGATGAACCTTCCCAAAACTCCTTTTGGATTAGAGAATCTACAGCCGAGTTCCTCAGTCAGCTGTCTTCTTATTGTTCGTTGGTCATTAAAGAGGGAGGGACACATAGGACAGGACTCAGTCCCTGTTTTTCTGTTTGTTCCCACCTACGGGGGAGTTTTCTCCTCTGGTAAATCCACAGACGAACCCGCACCGGAGTCCCTCTAGAATCCACGGAGAATCGTAACCGTCTAGTCATATTTGGGGACTACGTCTAGACAGAACGTCTCTCCCTGACCCAGGGGGTTTCCGTCTGTGGTGGAACTCGACATACTCCAGCGTTCCCTTGACGTTCGATCCCGGGTGAACCTGAGGTATCGGTACTTCCGGCACTTCGGTGTGTTAGCTCGGACTTTGAGCTCCTTTAGTCCGGTGTGTGAATAAGTGTAAGTAAAACGTAGGTAGACTAGTGAGAGGCCACCCTCTAAATTCTACGGAGAATTATGACCGTCTAACCATATTTGGGGGTTGGACTAGGTCGGAGAGTCCTCTCTATTGCAGGGGGTCTCTGACCGTGGTGGAAAGTCGGAATACTCCAGTAGTACCTTGGAGTCCAAAACCTGGAAGAGTCCGAGGCATCAGGTACCTGACACTTCAAGAGAAAGTGAAGGAAGTCACTCGTTAGTAAGTATGTGTCAGTGAGTCTCGAATAGTAGTCAAGTCAAGTCAAGTCAAGTCAAGTCAACGAGTCAGTACAGACTGAAACGCTGGAGTACTTAACGTCGTACGGTCCGGAGAGACAGGTAGTGGTTGAGGGCCTCAAGTGAGTCTGAGTGCAGGTAGATCAGTCACTACGGTAGGTCGGTAGTGTAGAAGCCAACAGGGGAAGAGGAGGACGGGGGTTAGGGAGGGTCTTAGTCCCAGAAACGGTTACTCAGTTGAGAAGTGTACTCGACCGGTTTCATGTCCTCAAAGTCGAAATCGTAGTAAGGAAGGTTTCTTTAGGGTCCTGACTAGAGGAAGTCTTACCTGACCAACCTAGAGGAACGTCAGGTCCCCTGAGAGTTCTCAGAAGAGGTTGTGGTATCAAGTTTTCGTAGTTAAGAAACCACGAGTCGAAAGAAGTGTCAGGTTGAGAGTGTAGGTATGTACTGTTAACCTTTTTGGTATCGGAACTGATCTACCTAGAAACAACCGTTTCATTACAGAGACGAAAACTTATACGATAGATCCAACCAGTATTGAAAAGAAGGTTCCTCATTCGCAGAAAATTAAAGTACCGATGTTAGTGGTAGACGTCACTAAAACCTCGGGGGGGGGGTTTTATTTCAGACTGTGACAAAGGTGACAAAGGGGTAGATAAAGGGTGCTTCACTACCCTGGTCTACGGTACTAGAAGCAAAAGACTTACAACTCGAAATTCGGTTGAAAAAGTGAGAGGCGAAAGTGAAAGTAGTTCTCCGAAAAATCAAGGAGAAGTGAAAGACGGTATTCCCACCACAGTAGACGTATACACTCCAATAACTATTATGGAGGGAAAAGGACTCACGGGTCCAGAGGGATAGACTACGAGGGAAGGACCCTCGAGGTTCCTCCACTAGTCAGAGAAGATGGATAACCCCATTCTAGAGGACTGACTCCAAACTGGGGTCCCGAAATGGACTAGGACACCGGTAAGGACCACTCAACAAGACAGGGAGATTACCCAGGCCAGTCCCGAGCCGGTAGGTCTATCAACCTTGTGGTAAGGTCCTTATGGTAGTCCACAGTACGATGGAACAAGTAGAGCCCCGAGGAAGTGATACTGGACCGACTCGGTGGTCAGGTCACCTAGTTCCCCGGACTCATCAACCTTAGAGAGACCTCGGAGGTCTTTACAACATCTTTGGTCATGAGCTCTTTGGTTCGTGGTGTGAGTCTCTCAACCTTTTGAGTCCAAGTAATGTGACCACCCGGGTCTCCTCACTTGTGAGGTTCGAGACTCGACCTTGTTTCTCCAATGTCTCAAAAGTATGTCCTTACTAATTCGTCCAAACGTCAACGATCCCGCTAACGTTTCTCGTCATTTTCCCACTCACTCTATTCAAGGTCAAGGATCATAACACTAAGGCGTAAAAAACTCTGGATACACTATATCTGAAACGTTCCTCATTCGACTCAATGTCTCCGTCTTCCTCGTCCTCCAGTACATTTTTAACTTGAAAAAGAGAACTGTTAGTGTTTAAAGAAACTTTTATTTGGTCCCTGTCATTGCTTGGAGTCCAAATTTTACATACACGGATCTGCGAGTCATTACAGACTGAGGAACACTGGGAAACCTGACATCAAGTGGTCCGAGGAGACAGGTAAGTTAAACGTCCGTTCTTATGACCTCACCTCACGGTAAAGGAGGAGGTCCCCTAGAAGGACTGGGTCCCTAGTTCGGGTACAGAGAATCCGGAGGACGTAACCGTGAATCTGAGAAATCATGATGACGGTGAAACCTTCAGGTTTTCACACATACCGTTACCTCTTTATGGACACTTTTACTACGGAATTTACGTATAGACTACTAGTGGTTCCCTTCATTAATAGACACAATTTATTATTCACTCTATTGATATCGGGCCTTTTTGTTTTTGTTTTTGTTTTTGTATACCGGACTTGTAACTCATAATCCAAAATAAAACACCCCTACAATCCTGAACTCGGGTCCTCTGTCACACAGTCCACTGGGGTTCTGTCTACTGAGACTCCTTCGTTCCTTCCTCGGTGTGATATATGTTCAAACGTCGTTCCCCGTCCATTAGACTTATAATCTTCACTGTTAATTACATTCCCTTTTCGTAGAGAGTGTACTTCTCTAAATTACTAAAAGGGACATATCCTTCTACGTTTGTAGACTTGAATAACTTTAGTGAAGAAAGTATACGTAGATCGATAGACCCCTGTTAGGAAGTTGGAACTAACAAGTGTAGGACTAAGATTCCTCTGTTGTCTCCTGATCTCTAAAACTACCGTAGTGGTAGAGTTACCTGTACTACTCGTTTGAAGTCATCTACCACTTCCTTCCCTTTCGGACCGTACAACATCAGGCACCTAGAGTTTTTCAACCTGTCCTCACTCACTGACTTGTTGTTGTTTGTATCTCTGTCTTCGGGTAGCATGGGACTGAAGACTTTCCTACTCCCCCGAGAGACTAGTAATTCAGTGTGGGAGATACTTAGTCAGATAAGTTCTTGTTTTCAGACTTGTTGTTACCGCCTACCGTCAGAGAGTGGGGGTAGGGTGATGGGGGGGGTGGGGGGTGGGGTAAGAGTCGTGAATGGTTTATCCTTTATAGACCACCGAAGACTTGTCGACGGAAACAAAGTGGATCCGAGTCTCTAGACGTAAATCTTTTTCCGAGGAAATCACAATCTCAGTTCTAACGGACCTATTTGTCGTTGTTGAATCTATATGTCTACTATTGTGTGATGACCGTCTTTCACTTCTCCTCGATTTCTCGGAGAACTGCTTCCATTTACTCCACTCACTTTTTCGACCGAATTTTGAGTAATAATTTTTGATACTAGTACTGTAGGTCAGGATAGTGAAGTATCGTTTATCTCCCTTTTTCACCTTTGTCACTGTCTAAAAGAGAAAACCCCGAGATTTTAGTGACACTTTCCACTGACGTCGGTACTTTAGTTTTCTACGAACGGAGAACTTTCCTTTCGATACTTTTTGAATCTGTCACATTATTTTTCGTTTCTGTAGTTAACGATTGTTTTCAGGTAGATCAGATTTGATACCAGAAAGGTTATCAGTAAACTCTAAACCTGGTAATTCTTCCGTCCCGTAAATTCTTGACTACGAAAGTTTAACACCACGACCTCTTCTGAGACCTCTCAGGGAACCTGTCGTTCCCCTAGTTTGATTAGTCAGGATTACTTCCTCCTTTGTCTGTCTTGACCGAGGTAGAACTTTCGTCCTCAGGTAGAACCCAGCATGACACCTGAAACTCGATATACGGGTCATAGACACCTTTATTGTATGGTTACCTTTTGGTCTGGGGACCTACTTCCTCGGAATCCTTAACATGGATCTGAGAGGCAGCGGATTTTCTTATACGATTAATAGAGACATTTTCTTGTTTCAGTATTTAGGGTAATACGGATAACCCCATACTGGTGTCCGGATAACTATTTACAGACGACGAATTGATAGGTCCGAATACTGTGGACTTAGTACCTAATGGAAACTAGTATAGAGAGAAAGTGGAACAGGTCTGATCAAAGTTCCTTAAACCCCTCCACCCAAACTCGTACATGTGAATTCCATATATTCCAAAAACATTTTTGACAACCCCCAGGGACCGATTGAGACGGAACCCGGGCGACCACATTGTTTGACGTAAGGTTATAGACGTGACAGGAAGACTCATTCAAACAAAGGGCCCTGCGCACCGATGTTGTGATTTCCTAACACTTCAACGAGTCAGCACAGACTGAGAAACACTGGGGTACCTGACATCGGGTGGTCCGAGGAGTAGGTACCTTAAAGGATCCGTTCTCATGACCTCACCCAACGGTAAAGAAAGAGGTCCCCTAGAAGGGTTAGGTCCCTATCTTGGGCACAGAGGACGTAACGGTCGTCTGCGAAATGACAGACTCGGTGGTCCCTTCGCGATGTGATTTCCTATAGTTGGAACTTATAAGTAACCATCCTGACTGTGACTTCGATTTAAGGTTATAAAACCGGAGGACCACACCTCTCGAGTGAGTAACCTTTTCTGGGACGACGACCCTTTCTAACTACCGTCCTCCTCTTCCACTACTGTCTCTTACTCTACCAACAAACCGTAGTGGCTGAGTTACCCTTTTCAAAGTCGTTCAAGACCGTCTACCACTTCCTGTCCCCGGGGAGTGCTCGACTTCAGGTACACAAACGTTTTTGAGCCTATGATGACTCGCTGACTTGTTGAGTGTAGGCATATACTGATGACTTTTTAGGTAACGATATAAACGACTTTTATTTTACAGTGTAACATTTTTAGTGTTAAAGACATCAGTAGTGAGGTAAAGGGTTGCAGGGATTTTAGGGTTGTGGTTTGGTGTAGGGTCACCCTCACTCCTATCCTCACTGAGGGGTACGACTAGAGAGTGTTTTTCTTATCAAAGTTGTAAACTTTCAGTGACTAAGTGCAACTCTTAAGTAGTACGAGGTATCTTTCGTTCCTACGTCTGTTACCTCGTTTCCGAGACCCTGTGTTCCTTCATCAGGTTTCCCGACCAGAAGTGATAATATTCTTCTTTACCCTTTTTTATTCTACTAGTCTACGGGCCCTTCTTTTTAATCCTAGCCTCTCGATTTCCGAATGTCTAAAAGTAAAACCGTAAAGTCCTCCGTTTCGTATGTGTCGGGGTCTGAGTCTTGTCCTGTAAATGGACTCTTCGACGGTAAAGCAGCAGAAGAAGGAGGATGAGAGAGAAGAGACCCCTAAAATGCGACGTTTACGTGATGACTCAAAACTCTTTTATGGAACCTCCCGTAGTGGTGTCGAGAAATTGGACGTTGGTGGTGAGGATGTCTGTCTTCCTGGAACTTTTTCATTCTGGTGGGAGCGGACAGGAGACAGAGTCCTCTCTAAGACCTTGTTAGTTAAGGATGGACCTCTGGTCGGACACTTGAATAAAGAACTAACAAAAGAGGAGTATGTCTCGAGGATTGTGAGACGAGTGGTCTACTACACACGACTGAAGGGACCAGCTTTAGGTCGATCTGGTTGGGACAACGGAGAGGAGTCTGACTGCTACCCTGAGTCGAGAGTGTTTGCCTGGTCTTCGGTGCAGGAATTGGGCCCGGAGGGGAATCTTAGGGGACCTCGTGAAGGATGTGTGGTGTGACTACGAGGGTGTCCTGGTTGTGTCTTGAGACAACCCTCCCGTAGTCACTCCAGTAAAGGATTGCTACCAGTTCACTAGGACTACCCTTTGGTCTACCTTTGGAGAACGGATTTATAAGAAATACTTGGTAAAGTTACTTATGTTTAGGGACCAACAGTCCAGGGTGACATTCTTGAATACTTAAACGTCCAGATGTCACCCCGGTACTTACCTCAGTAGTCGTTTAAGGCAAAAAAAGACTATAAAGAAGAGAATTTGGTTACAAGTCCTCAGGACTCGAGTTCCGGAGTGTGAGTAGTATGGACTCTGGAGAGACATCCCCTCCTAAATCCCTCCCTTAAAGACTCTCTCCAGTTTCGACCTTAGTCTGTTTCTTTTGTCCTGATGAACGTCAAGTCGAAAATATTCAATGGGACCCACTTCACGAGACCCGAGGGATTCGACTCACACCTAATTAGGTAAGTTTGGTTCTTTTCCTAAGACCACTCATGACACTCCCACAACTTTCCAACAACGACTTGGTGCTTTCTACGTCCCTAAGAACCGGAGGTCACCTCTTCTTTAGTTAGGTCCCGGTCTCTGTTCCGAACTAACCAGTCTTAAAAACACATTATTTCAAAATAATTTCATATCTTCTCTATCTCTTTCGAAGACTGTATCTGTAGTCTTCCCCCGTATTTCTCACAGGGGAGCGATCACAATCGTTACCTCAATGTATAAAAATTAATCAATAATGTCACTTAGTTTTCTTACAGACCTCCGACATTTCTGGAGTAATCTGGGTGAGGGTATTAAATGTAAAATTCTATTGTCCTAATCGGTCTTCCAAAAAAAGTCTCTGACAGGAGTTAGTCCTATCTAATAAAAATATATTAGAATTCCTTACATCTCCCCTTTTTTTTGATTTTTGTTTTTTGAAAACAGGAAAGAAAGAGGAACCCCTGGGGACCTGAAGAATAGTTGAACCGATCTTTAACTGAGAGAGTAAGGGGGGAAAAGAAAATCCTCTTAATACAACGGTTCCCTTTCCCCGCAGTAAAAGTCAAGGATTGATGAGGACGACAAATCCCCGTATAAGATGATTGGAAGTATAACTCCCAGGTGTTTATTTTCAACACCTCGGGCATCGTGAGCATCCTTGAACCTGTTACCAAACATTGAATTTTCGAAAGGCTGCCAATTTTTTATATCAATGTCTATATTCCGTTTTATCAGTAATTTGGTTCAATTTTAGTTTTAGTTTTCAGTGTAATACAGGTATCAATATAGTCAGGTAGAATCCTAACAATCTACAGTAGTGTCTCAACTTCTTTCAGGAAAGGAGCTTCATCTCTTTGGGTGGTACCCTTCAGAAGGTGAACTACTCCTCCCCTCGCGAGACGTCTGGGTCGTCAATCTGGCTAACAGCTCACGTCGTATCCTACTCGGGTCCTGTTCTTCCGCAACAGAAGTCACAGTTTACCGTCTAAGTCCTGAAAACCTCAGTTGTCTTCATCCGCGTATATCTAATAGTCCGGGTAGACTTTTCAGTCTCGTATCTTTCATTTCCGTACTTTTCTGCAGTGAATCAAGACCAGTCCCACGGTACAGAATTGAGCTCACACTACGTGGGTGCTTAGTTAAGGACCGTGACATTGTCGACACCCTTTTCTGATTGGACCATTCCCGGAAGGGTCTTCCCGAACTCTCTAAGCTGGGGGTCTAAGGTTTCAAAAAATAGTCCTGGAGCCAAGGACCAAGTTTATGTCCAAACGAACTGAGTCTCCGACCCAGACCTCAGTGGAGGACCTCAAGGTAATTACGGACAACATTTCGACTCTCGACTCAATATATTAATCAAGTAAGGTTCTTGTATCTTGTTGTCTGACCAAAGTTTATCCTTTTCCTCATGCAGTTCCGACATATAACGGTGGTACGAATAAATTGAATATACGTCTCATGTAGTACTCTTTGCGACCCGAACTTCTTCGTGTTCGACCTTAGTTCGAACGACCCTCTTTATAGTTATTGGAGTCTATACGTCTACTGTGGTGGGAATACCGTCTTTCACTTCTCCTTGATTTTTCGAAGAACTACTTTCACTTTCTCCTCTCACTTTTTCAACCGAATTTTGAGTTGTAAGTCTTTTGCTTCTAGTACCGTAGGCCAGGGTAGTGAAGTACCCTTTATCTACCCCTTTGTCACCTTTGTCACAGTCTGAAATAAAAAAACCCGAGGTTTTAGTGACGTCTACCACTAACGTCGGTACTTTAATTTTCTGCGAATGAGGAACCTCCTTCAATACATACTGGTTGGATCTATCGTATAACTTTTCGTCTCTGTAATGAAACGGTTGTTTCCAGGTAGATCAGTTCCCATACCAAAAAGGTCATCAGTACATACCTACACTCTCAACCTGACACTTCTTCCGACTCCCGGCTTCTTAACTACGAAAACTTGACACCACAACCTCTTCTGTGAACTCTCAGGGAACCTGACGTTCCTCTAGGTTAGTCAGGTAAGACTTCCTCTAGTCGGGACCCAAAAGAAACCTCCCTTACTACGACTTCGACTTTGAGGTCATGAAACCGGTGGAGTACGCTTCTCAACTGAGTAACCTTTTCTGAGACTACGACCCTCCCTAACCCCCGTCCTCCTCTTCCCCTGCTGGCTCCTACTCTACCGACCTACCGTAGTGACTGAGTTACCTGAACTCAGACTCACTTGAGACCCTCAACCACTACCTGTCCCTCCGGACCACAGTACCACAGCGTCTCAGTCTGTACTGACTCGTTGACTTGACTTGACTTTCATATTTTCTCTATCTCTTTCGAAGACTGTATCTGAAGTCTTCCCCTGTCTTTCTCACGGGGGAGCGATCACAATCGTTTCCTCAATATATGAAAATTAATCAATAAGGTAACTTAGTTTTCTTACAGACCTCCAACATTTCTGGAGTGATCTGGGTGAGGGTATTAAACGTAAAATTCTGTTCTAATCGGGCTTTCAAAAAAAGGTCTCTGACAGGAGTTCGTCCTATTAAACAATGTATTAGGATTCCTTACATCTCCTTTTGTTTGTTTGTCTGTGCAAACAGGAAAGAAGGAGGAACTCTTAAGGTCTAGGGAGAGAGGAACCCCTGGGGACCTGAATAGTTGGACAGATCTTTAACTGAGAGTCACACTAACTTGCCCCCAGACACTTATCTGGGACTCCAGGTCATTCTGACGACCCAGAGTTCCTTCCCCCAGTAGATCACGACCACGAGTGTTCGACCGACCACACTCGAGTTCCTGGACGTCCGACGGACTGGGGGTCTGTCTACGACTCCTTAGTTGTAGTACCTCGTCAAATCCCTTTGACAGTTGTTATGAGACGTATTAGAAAGAATAATCTTGGTAGGGTCACGGATTCATCAATGTTTTACCCTCTCCTCTATGTTGTATCTTTACTACCTTACATGTACTTCAATACTCTTCAAATTTAGGTCACTCATTTGATTTAAGGGGTATACGGTAGAAACACACCATGGCTTGTCAATTAACTCCAGAGAAGTGATGTTGGAATCTATTCCACCCGCTCCAACGACAACCACCACCCAATTGTAAAGTAAGTAATGGTAGTTGGCTTTGTGATTTTCGGTAAGTGAAAATACTTATTGGTGCATAATTTAAAGTGTGTATCAACTTTATTTTGGAAAATGTTAGGTACCATACTAGGTACTAATTTATGTCTAGTTTTCATGCCTCTTTCTATAAGTAAAAAACTATATTACTACACTCTAAAGACTAAAAGTGTCGAATGGTATGTTTCGGATCCTTCGTGAATCGTTCGTACTATATGTGGTTAAGGTACGGAAAAGGTCCTTCCCAAAGAATACAAAGATCCAATAGTGACAGAAATAAAGTTGTGACAGTTCATTATTAGTACTGCACAACTATAATATTTCTATGTAGTTATAACGTCACTTGAAAGTAACACAAAAATGTTTAGTTCCTATAATGATAACTTTGTAATGTTGGTTGTAGACAGAATGAAATTATGTACCTTTCTCATTTACTAGTGAATAAATTACCGTTGGAGGTCTATCAAGTACAGTTACTGTTTGTGGAGATGAATTTACAAGTAACAGGTAAAATGTAATACCATAGGAGTTAGAAGATTACCTCTAATCTATCTTTACCAACGTTGTGTTATATTTTTCCGATTAGAAATTATTTGGTAGTTTTTGGATAGAAACGTTTGTGTGATCTTTCTTTCGTATTACACCTAAACTCACCACTTAATGTAAGTGAAGTTTATTGGAGTGTAGTGTAGTAATAATTGTTCGTATATATGTAACGATTCTTAACATTACAAGATTGGTAATTGGAAGTAGAGTACTGAGTACGATTTTATAGGTAAAAGATAGACAAAATTGATACCTCACGAGGGATTTCAGTAAGAGGAAGTCTCTTTGAAGACTTTTGTTTTAACTACTTTACGGAAGATCATGCGTATAAATGAAGTTAAATTGAAAACTAATTTATGGAAAGATATATAAACAATGTAGTAAAGGTAACCAAAGAAAATATTAGAGAACGCAAAAGACTACGTACAAACCCCGTTTGGAGAAACTAGTGAACAAGGTAATGATCCCAATTCACACACAAGAGTCTACAAATCACTCTAATGATGACACTGATTTCCGAAACGGTGTAAGACATGTAAATATTCCAGAGAGAGGTCACACTTAAGCGACTACAACTCACTCTACACGCGTGACTTATTTCCGGAACGATGTAAGAAATGTAAATATTCCAGAGAGGGGTCTCACTTAATCAACTACAGCTCATTCTTCACTCCCTGCTACCTTCCGAAACAATGTAAGAAATGTAAATATTCCGAAGAGAGGTCATACTTGAGCGTTTACACATCATTCTTAACTTAAGGCTAATTTCCAAAACGGTGTAAGACATGTAAATATGCCAGAGAGGGGTCATGCACAAGCGACTACGAATCATTGAGATCTTTGGAATTACTTCCGGAACGGTTAAAGACATGGAAATATTGTAGATAGGGTTCATACTTAAGCCACTACAACTCATTCCCGACTTGAACATTATTTCGGAAACGGTGTAAGAAATGTAAATATTCCAGAGAGAGGTCATACTTAAACGACTACAAGCCATTCTACACTCGTTGCCTATTTCCGAAACAATGTAAGAAATGTAAATATTCCGAAGAGAGGTCATACTTAAACGACTACAGCTCATTCTAAACTCGCTACTTATTTCCGAAACAATGTAAGAAATGTAAATATTCCAGAGAGTGGTCTTACTTAAGCGACTACAGGTCATTCTACACTCCTTGCCTATTTCCGAAACAATGTAAGAAATGTAAATATTCCGAAGAGAGGTCATACTTAAGCGACTACTATCCAATCGACACTCATTGTCTATTTGCTAAACGATGTAAGACATGTAAATATTCCGGAGAGAGGTCATACTTAAACGACTACTATCTAATCTACACTCCTTGTCTATTTCCGAAACGATGTAAGACATGTAAACATTCCGAAGAGAGGTCATACTTAAGCGGTTACAACTTATTCTAAACTCAACACTAATTTCGCAAACGGTGTAAGACATGTAAATATTCCGGAGAGAGGTCACACTTAAGAGACTACAAATCATTCTTCACTCGATACCAATTTGCGAAACCATGTAAGACATGTAAACTTTCCAAAGGAAGGACATACTTAAAAGAATACAGATGGATCTACCGTACTCAATGATTTGTGAAAGGGTGTATAGAATGTGAAGAAAAGAAAGACACCTAAGACTTGTCAGACGACAACTCATTCAAGACTTCTGACTAATCTTTGGAAGGGTATAAGTCATGTTCAGCAGAGAAGTCATGTTAATGAGAATAGATCTCTTTTTAGACTGTAAACTAGTTTCCATAAAGATGTAAATAATGAAAATCTTAGGAACAAACTACTAAACCCAGGGAATACAAAGTGTTCCAAACTCAGAGGAAATTGGGATATGGGTAAAAGTAACGGACTTATGGAAGAGTCAGGTGGTAATTATGAGAACATTAATAACCTCGACCTCGAGAATGAATTCCAGACTGAGTAAAATAATGTATATCTTTCAACAACACATAATTGGTATAGTGTTATACATAACTTGTTACTACCGACCTAATACAAAGGAGGTAATAGTAGTTGTAATATGTAGAACCTTACCTCTCTTTTATAGACAGCCCCCTTCTTTTTACTGGGAGACGAGTGCCTAGAGAGTTTAACTAATCTAACACTAAAAAGGGTGAGTAACAAATTAACATCCACAAGTCTGTAAGAACTTACATACAAATCAGCTTCGGATGTAAGTCTTAACAGACTTACTCATAAACGTCATCTCTGATCTAATGGAAGGTCTAAAAGGTGCACAGGGAAATCTCTTATACATACAAAGTTTTTTCCTACCTTTAGAAAAGAATTTGTGAATATGAAGAGCAGTCTACAACTTCTGACTTCAACGACAAAAAGGGTCAAACTGAGTACAACGAGTAAAGAAAAGCGTCATTACAATCGTAATACACATTGACAGAGGTAAAGAAATACAGGTATCTTTGTAGGAGAGACAGAAAGTATATGGGAACATATAAGGGTCAGAAAGTAATTTAAATTCAAAGACTCCACTTTATAAACTATATAAGGATCCAAACGAAAACCCTTATATAGAAGATTGTGACCTAAGAAGTCGTAGTTTAGGACCCACAGAACACCTCTGTATCGACTTTCTATGGTTTATTGTTCATTAAAAGGGACGATAAGAGTCACTTATAGAAATTTCTAAATCTCTTTTAACTACTGGTAATCGATCAAATTTTTATTTTATCTCTGGTTTCCTAGTTCTACGGTCTCCGAATCCGTCTCCACTTCTAGTAGAGAGAGAGGTGTCTCCTTACTCTTTACCTTGTTAAAAGAGTCTCGGGTCGACTTGTCATCGTCTCCGGGAACCTATGCACTTTCCTGTTCTTTCTAAGGACGACTCGGTCCATCCTGTTTTCTTTCTTCTTCCTTTTCCTTCTCCTCTCCTTCACCCAACCCCGGACATTGGGACGCTCCTCTACTTTCACTCATCTCCAGAGGTATAGGTCCCTTCTGAGAGTCAGCCCCTCGAGTCAAACCTGTCTTCCTCTCGGAGTAAGAGACACCCTTCTCTTGTACCGTTTGTCACACACCGCCGTCCTGTCTCACTCTGGACGTGTGTCCCATGACTGGGGTCGGGACGAGTGGGTCGGAATCTCCGTACAGGTCGTTACGTCTGTTCCCGACCCACGACTTTACACCCCAAACATTTCGCCTGGCTCCGTCTCCTGACGTCAACCGATACTCCTTTGTAGCACTTCCTACCCGTACTCCCTCCTCGAGACGTTGGCCCTACGAACACCACCTTCGGACTTGGTGGTCTCTCGTCTCACGGTAACCGCTTACTGCGGGTTTGTTCTTCGGGTGACGTAGGGAAGGTGGGTGTATCCTGAAAACTCGGGGGTCGGTGTCGGAGGGGGTAGCTGGAGGAGGTGTCAGTCGTCTTAGGACACGAGACCCCGTCGTAGTCCTCGTCTGTGGACACTCGACCGGTGTACGTGTCTACCTCGACTTTCGTGTCCACTTTGGGTCCCTATTTATTCTTTTCGACTTTGGAGAGGAACATCGTTGTGTTCGGTACCCGAATGTGGGTGCTGGTCGAAACATTGGAGTCGGGGATGTCTTGTAGACTTAGTTGATGGTCCTAAGAGGGTTAGTACCGTCCACCTCGAAATCGTCGACATCTGAAACACCTGAGGATGTGTTCCCCCGACCCGGTCCTGTCTCGGACTCGACGGGGCATCGTGGTGTCACCCAGGTCGAGGTACGAGTTACGTTAGGGTCCTGGACTGAAGTAACTTAGATACGACCACTGGAACGTTTTTGTTGTAGACTCTCTGTGGTCCCGGTACACGGTAGTACGGGTACCAATTTCACAAGGTTTTCGTCACGGTTGTGATGTATTGTACTCTCGAATGCGTACTCTCCCCTGTGGTCTCGTATGGGACTCCACTTGTAGGGGTCTCCTCATTATGAGTCACTGAAGAGAGGGTCACCCACCGAGGTTAGGGTGGACGGAGCGTGGTGTCTAGTCTTAGTGTCGCTTCTGAGTCTAGACCCCCGAGATAAGGTGGTGCGTCCCTCGTCCGGGGTGGTCTCTCTCCCGTCATTGTTGGTGTCTTGTTCCCCCTTTGTCGGGACTTATGGGTCCCGTCCGAGACCAGTGTCAATTGTCGTTAGTTTCGTGTCTAGTTCTCATATTCCCGTGTGAGGAGACCTGGTGGGAGTGGGTGGTTCCACGTCTATGGTCGTCCTTCTAATTGATCCAAAGACGTGGGAAGTTCTGTCTCTGGTGTTTATCTTACGATCTGTTTTACTCTACCATTTCTTTATCCAATATCCCCTTCTTTGTTCTATTTTTGGAGGTTCCTGGCGACTTAATTCTCCACTATCCGTTAGATTACTAATGAAGAACGAAAGTCAGTAGAATTCACCTCTGTGGTTTGTGAAAGTGTTTAAGATCCACGGATCATTAAGAAATTACGTGAAGAACGGTGTGTACAAAGACTCTTACAAGATAATCTAGAAAGTTAGATTTTTTAGTATTTACTATCACTGTCTCTTGATTAGTATTTGACTCCTGTGTATTCTGTCACAGGCTCCTTCGACTCATGTTTATTCTATTTGAATTATGTCGTGATCAAAATTCTTTAAATTATTCTTCTCTCTGAAATTTTGATACTAACTTTCTCCCTTAAGATAAGTAACGAGACACCTCTGGATTTACCCTTCCTTTAGTTATCTTACCATTTCTCATCTCTAGAGAAATTCTTTTAATCTCCATGGTCCTTATAAAGTACGGTTCTACCCTTGTTATTTCCTGTCTTTACCCTACCTGGATTTTCTTCATCTTCAATAATTCTCTTCAATCGTTCTTATGTACCTTCTTGATATGTTTTTACTAGAATTACTGGCTCTATTGGTGCTACCACACTAGTGAGTGGATCATTGTCTGTAGGACCGTGGGTTTCAGTTCAGTCGAAATCTTCCGTACTGCTGGTTATTTCGACTAACTTGAGGTCGATTCGATAAAGTTCAGGATATTCTACTATTACGATTTCAAGACGTGAGCTATTCGGTCGTTTAAACCTTTTGAGTCGTCACAAAAGTCCTGTCCTTTTTCAGTCAAAAGGAAGGTTAGTGTTTCTTTCCGTTACGGTTTCTTGTGAGTTTGATGATGTCAGAGGGAGTAAAGTTTGTTGTCGTTTCCGAGTTTTAAGATGTTCACTCCGAAATTGTCATACACTTGGCTCTCGAAGGTCTACAAATTCGACCTAAATCCTTGCCGTCTCCTTGGTTTCTAGCTTAACCGTTGAAGGGAACCTAATATATTTTTCGTTCTCTCAAGACCTTTTTGTTGATATAGACGAAATAACTGTTGTGGTGTCGGAAACTAACACATCTAGTGTTCTTTGACCTTTTAAGAATTTTTCTACCCTTGTGGTCTGATGGAATGGACAGACGACTCTTTAGACATACGTACAGTTCTTCGTTGTCACTCTTGACCTGTACACTGTCACCTGACTAAGGTTTGACGCTTTCCTCATGTAGTATAACAGTGGGACGAATAAATTGAATACACGTGTCATGAAGTACGCTGTATGGTCCAACCTACTTCGTGTTTAACCTTAGTTCTAAAGTCCCTCTTTATAGGTATTAGAGTCTATGTGTCTACTATGGTGGGAATATCGTCTTTCGTTTCTCCTTGACTCCTTAGAGAACTACTTTGACTTTCTTCTCCTACTTTTTCGGTCAACTTTGAGTTGTAAGTTTTTTGCTTCTAGTACCGTGGCCAGTCCAGTAAAGTGCCGTTTGTTCCCCTCTTTGTCATCTTTGTCACTCTCTGAAATTCAGAACCCAAGGTTTTAATGACGGCTACCACTGATGTTGGTACTTTCATTTCCTGCGAACGAGGACCCTTCTTTTCGATACTGGTTAGATCCGTCGTATAATTTTTCGTCTTTGTAATGAAACAACTGTTTCCAGGTAGATCAGTTTCGATACCAAAAGGTCATCAGTACATACCTACACTCTCAACCTGGTACTTTTTCGACTCACGGCTTCTTGACTACGAAAACTGGACACCACAACCTCTTCTGAGAACTCTCATGGAACCTGACGTTCTAGTGTGGTGAAGTAGGATTTCCTTTAGTCAGGACTTATAACTAACCTTTATGTACCACTTCGACTTCGAGGCTATGAAACCGGTGCACTACGTTTCTTGACTACGTGACTCTTTCTGGGAATACGACCCTTTCTAACTTCTACTCTCTTCTTCCCCTACTATCTCCTACTCTACCAACGTACCGTAGTGACTGAGCTACCTGTACTCAAACTCGTCCGAGACCCTCAACCACTACCTGTCCCTTCGGACCAACGACGTTTGGTACCTAGTGTCTGAGTCTGAACTCACTCACTGACTTGACTTGACTTGACTGACTATAAATATTAATTGAGAGAAACGAGATATCCTCATGTTTTTACCTTTTGTCGATATAAAGTTAATCTTGAAAATTATTTGTAAAGAAATATATTAAATTTTTAACAGTATCAAACTTAGTTGGTAATTATTATATCACCTTTTACACGATTCTAAAATACAGTTAAATAAAATTTTAAGATACTCCATTATCTTGTGTTATTTCATAAAATCGTACAATCCTAACCCCGTTTATGTGATTTCTATAAATTATACTCTAGTATATTCCGTTTCTCTTTGAAAGTTCAGTTGGACTCTACGCGTAACAAAGTAAAAGTGGTCCAAAACGAAAGACGTCACTTTTTAATGAACTTAAACTTTAAATAAATCTTCCAGGATACACAGCGAGTGTCACCTATCCTTTAATATTTAGTCTCTTGTTTCTGGGCAGGGGTCATAAGGTTCGTCAAACCGTCAAACAGATGGTGAGGTGAGTGTGTAAAGACAGATCTCCATCTTCCTTTGAAATTTTCCTGACAGTATGTCAATGAGTCTTTACCCGTCTCATAAGGATCCCGGGGTTTCTTTAGTTTCTCGTTGCTTACTTACCTCAAACAGTGTTCGGTTCTCCTCTGAAAATCCAGTGTGACACTACCTCTTTTCATTAGTGACCTCTATTTAAGTACTTACTAAAGTCTCTCTCTTACCCCGTCCACTATGTAAAGATAGTGTCATCGTCTATGTTTGGGTCCAAAAACTTTTGGTAAAGATAACTTCGTTTAGAAGGTTTTTTGTACACTGTTTTCTACTCAAGGAGGGACGAGGAACCTAGAGAGTAGACTCAGTAGTAGAAGTAGGTAAGTATGGATGGACCCATTTACCGACAACAGAGGTAAGAGGAGTATGAGGACCCTAGGAAGTCAACGAGGTCTTTCCGTTGGTCCAGGTCGTATCTGTGTTCGGGACAAGTAGTCTCTTTCTTTGTCAACACAACGATCTCTAAATAGTTATAGCTTAGGTTATACATAAGTCCTCTCTACTCTTACGGTAAAACAAGATCTTTTACTAAAGGACTTTATGACATAAGTTTCGTCGATATGTTATGATTGTTTGTGGATTGTTAGTCTAGGACTCTAAGACCAGTTCATCATGATTCCGTTTTCATTCATCACAGTTATACTTTAATTCTCTCCCACGTTGATAAATTATGGTGTCTTGAATGTGTTAATGGTGATTGGATCTTCCTTCCTCCGGCTCATGTAGTTCCTTCTTTTTGCAGTGGTCGTATTGCTAAGTAGTACTTCCAAAGAAAGATTTGAGTGTTTATGGGAAAAAGGGGATCTTTCGTCTCTAGACTTTGATGACACCCTTCGTCTTTTAAAGTCTTCTGTAAGAACTGTACTACCTTGATTTTGGGTCACCCATCTATTCCCTAAGACCTTCCGTCAATAGGAGTGGGTTCCTCCGGTCCAAGGGTATCAAGACATTGTAGTGTAGGGACATGTTAAGGGCGACTGGCTCCAGGTCCGTGAGGGTGAGGAGAACTCACTTCAGATACCGGTGTAGGACCTTGCAGTCGACAGGGACTTTATGTGTCATGTCTACGGTACACCGACACGCTTCTGAAGGATTACACTGGGTTCTACTTTTGCCGTTCAAGTCTCTTGACTAGCACTAAATCACCGAACCGAACATAATGTTTTATATAAAAAAATGTATCATTAGGAAAGATGGGTTAAAGATTATACTTGTTTTTTGCTACTCAATACTAGATGTTCGGCAATCCCTTTGATAAGAGTAGACTTTCTCGTTACTATTTTATTAGTCCCGTTGCAATAGTATAAATAAGAAGTCACAAGATGAGTACACTGTATCCTATTTAACAAATAGTTTCTTTGTCCTTTGAACAAAAAAAATTTTTCACATAAGACTCGGTTCTCAAGACTCCACCCCGGTTTCACGGTGTAAAAATCGTTCCAATAAACTGAATCATTACAACTTTTAAGACGAGCTACTTACTGCTAAAACGTGGTGTTACTTTGTCTTATCATTCCATTCTTAAGTATGAATTCAACTTGAGATTAACAAAATGTCTAAAATTGTCCAGATTATCCTATCATTGGAAAGAACACCAGACCCGAGCACAACCCTTTCTTAAAGGTCTGTACTCTGTTTTACTCTCCCTTTATTTCAAATAATCTTACCCCCTGCAACAATCTTGTCGACCGGTCGAGTTCCCTCTTACCTACAACTTGTCCCCAGGAGTCAGGTGAAAGTATCGGTCCCAGGTTCCTCACCCTATCCCCAGAAAGTCTAGTAAACGACTTTCCTACTCCGTGGATATGACCCACCCCCTTCTCATTCTTTTTATGAAAGAGGAATACCCCATCCTCCCCTCTCGCAAATATGACGAGTCCTCCTGGACTTTAGGTAGTCGTCAATGTTGTACCCTCTCCCTTTTTACGATTACCCAGAACAAAAAGGCAAGGACGTAAGGTTCTGGGAGGAACCAAAATAGCAGAAAACAGGGACCCAGTGGCGTATGGAGGGAGAGAAATAAAAATGCCGGTCAAGAAACCGGGAACAACTATGGGACGAGTACAGATTGATAGATGGGTAAAGGGAAGAGTGTGTAAACCCTTAGGTCAAAGTTCCTTTTACCTCGTTACTGGCGAGACCGAAGAAGTCCGACTCGTCCCCACGGTACCCCGAGACCCAAGGGAAACGGATGAGACAGTCCCACGTAAATACCTCCCTCTACTCTCAGGTAACTTACTATTCCACTGAACAAAGTGGTAACAAATCCACAATCAGTCCCTTATAAGAACGTGCTGGTGAATCTTTAAGCACCATAAAATCTTCTTTGTTTGAAATGTTCTTTCAATTTCCATGTGCCGGGTTTCTAATCCCCGATCGGTCCTTTTGGTCCTGGCCTGTAACCAAACACTACAATCACAAAAAAATCCATGTTCTTCGTCGTTCTTAAACCCGAGTATTTTAGAAATGTACTTTTGTAGACTGGAAGCCTTCCGGTCAAGACCCAAAAAGGGTCTCGTGTCTCAAGGAACAAAGATTAGAGATGAGACTTGAGGAAAGCCCCCCACAACTTTCAGTCCTCGAACGTCATTAGTACTACAGTAGAACCATCTCTGTCGACCGTCTCAGGTCAGTCGTCCCAGGGAAGTATCGGTGTATAAACTGGTACGAATCCCCCGTAAAGAACAGGTAACACAGGACACCGTGACCCTTCCGAGTAAGGGTCCAAACCCCTTTCAAGGTAAGTATCCGGTGAGTTACACGACGAAGATCTCGTCCGGAACACTCATCGTTTTCAGAGACCTGGTATGGACAGAATGTCGAAGATCCAGGGTCTTTTATCAGGGAGAACAACGAAGAAGTGTATAGATCTCAATGTAATAATGTTAGTAACTATCGTATACCTCGACGTATAGTTGTAAAATAATGTCCGAGTCAGTGTGCAAATCATTGGATTCTTTGTTAGAAGACTTTGTTCGTTGTATCTTTTATTATATCGATATCGACCGTCAATAATCAGTCCAGCATTCATTTTTAATATACAGTTCGTGAAAGTAATTCGTCTCGGGTCATATGGCGTCCAGTAGTTGAAGTAAACAATTTACTGATGTCGGTCCACAATTAGAGAACCAACATATAGTACCTCGTAGATGAGAAATAGTTTTCTAACGAAGGACTCTAATGGAAAGCTTTGTTCGAATTTCACGTGGTGTCACTGACTTCGGACGTATGAGAGCTCGGGTACGAGACGTCGTTCTCTTCGGTACCGTTACTCTTCGGACATTTTGTATTGATTTCTCATCGGAGGTGATTTAGAAAATCTTTATATTGTATTCTTCCTTGATAGAGTCTTCACTCCGAATCATTTGTGATCTGAAATTAATTGATCTGTGAAGCAAATTGTTACTTGTTTTGAATTGTAAGTCACTTTGTTAAAAAAAGTAATACTCCCGTAATTGGGACATCGGTCCCTTCCGAAATTGGGTAGTTTATCTTCACTCCAAACAGTCTCTCGGTCCTTTTCGGTCCGTCGGTAGAACCTAAAGGGTATCGGGACTGAGAAACTAAATGTCGATGACAAGTGGGTAAAACTTAAGGGGTTAAGTCCTCGTCTGATACCGGTACAAAATTCCTGTAGTCCTACCGTTTTCAGATTGGTACTCCCAAATATAAACATCTTCTTCTTACTCGAAACAGATGTACATGGTATTAGAATTCATTACGAATAAATGAAATAGTTTTGTTGTTTTCCAAAAATTTTACTTATATTTAGTAAATTTCAGTTTCTTTAAGTATTATAGAATTACTTTCGACGTAAGATTCTTTTGAAACAGGATAATTGTATCTCTAATCTGATTTAAGGTCAGACCATGGTCGAAGTCAAGTCAAGTCAACGAGTCAGCACAGGCTGAGAAACGCTCGGGTACTTAACTTCGTGCGGTCCGGAGGGACAGGTAGTGGTTGAGGGCCTCAAGTGAGTTTGAGTGGAGGGAGCTCAGTCACTACGGTAGGTCGGTAGAGTAGGAGACAGCAGGAGAAGAGGAGGACGGGGGTTAGGGAGGGTCGTAGTCTCAGAAAAGGTTACTCAGTTGAGAAACGTACTGCACCGGTTTCATAACCTCAAAGTCGAAATCGCAGTCAGGAAGGTTACTTGTCGGTCCTGACTAGAGGAAATCTTACCTGACCAACCATAGAGATTAAAAGAACTTCTCTAGAAATCAGAAAGAGTAAGATAACAAAGGGAGATAAAGAAACGTAACTAGTGACTCCTTCCGAAAGAATAGAGAGGTACGATAAGAAACCTTGAGACGTAAGTTTATCCGTATAGAAAGGAAAAGAGGAAACGAAAACCGAAGAGAAGAAAAGTGTCGATAAACATTTCGGAGGAGTCTGTCGGTAAAACGGAAAAAGTAGTCTATCGTTTGTTTTGAACAAATAGTCAATTGGAGTCTTTTTAGAAAAGGCATTTAGAACTT
This sequence comes from Capra ibex, assembly GCA_006410555.1. Lineage (NCBI taxonomy): Eukaryota > Metazoa > Chordata > Mammalia > Artiodactyla > Bovidae > Capra > Capra ibex. Next base: position 49,152,087 of record SJYO01050415.1, read on the forward strand.
TATCGTCATAAGAATGTTTCCGTAGTCTCACTTTGGTATCTTTAGTACAAATTTAGACTAATTTGACGTTAACTGTTACATCGGACCAATGACGACACTGAACATTGTGAAATTGTCATATTCATCTTAATATCAACTGGTACAAAATAATCCCGTGTAGTCTAGATATACTTGAGGTGTATTAAAATCCTATAGACATAACCATTGTGGGTGGTGTGTCGTATTAGACTCTTCTAGATAGTGGGGAAGTTGTCATGAAGGGTACATTAAATTGTACAGGTTGCTCGGGTCCAGCAAATTATCGAGGGACCCTCCAGAGTCCCCGGGAGACTTCGTAAGGTTTCAGTCGATCTTCAGTTCAGTAAATCCTTCAAAACACCTGTTTATAGTTTTCCCCTATATTGTGAGTCAGTCTATTTTAGTATATCTAGTGACCCTTTGTTATATAAATGAGTCGGTTCCATTGTTACTAAAGTTTCCATTTGTCTTGTCTTGTCTAGTGAAATGTCTTTGAATTTTAGGTAATAGTTTCCGTCGAGTTGTAGAGTTCTTTTGTACATAAATACGTGTTTTGAGAAGGGAACCGCAGGTGAAAGGTATTTTGGAATAGTGAAAGACATGGGTAATGAAACAAGAGGGTACGACTTTGTCGGTGGACATTCAGTCTGGATAAAGGAAAAGAGAAGTATTTAACATTAAAGAAAGGAGTATGGAAGAAATGACTTTTATGTGATGAAAGGAATTCGTCGGTTTTTGAATTCATAAGACACCTAACCGCTTGTATTTATTGTCACTATTAAAGATTTTTTTTTAAGATCTACGGTAAGAGTCCTACCGTAGTTCGTAATAAGTACTTATCAGGTTTTATAGATCAAAGAGACATTCTCCTTTCAATCAGGAGTCATTACTTACAAAGTCTTAGAATAAAATAAACCTTTACTGGATCGATAAGTTATTTGAAGGTAGTGAATCAAACCGTGTCGGGATCTTTCAGTCCAATGACTTTAGATCTCTTACAAAATCTCTCTGTAAAGATTTCATATTAATAAGAATTTTCTCAAAGAGACTTTCTAGTATAGAGAAAATGTAAAAGAAACTTCCAAAAAAAAAAAGGGGGAAAGGATCTCCATGAAAGGACCAACTCTTTGAACATTGTCTATATTTTTATATTGTTATACATTCATTATTATTTGGATCCGTGTTACTTTTATGACACGAATTACTGAGAATCTATATAGATGTAATCTAATCGTTTGTTTGTAATTACGATCTATAAATTATAACTTATAAAGGGTCAAGTGTACTTAGACTTTAAGTAAATCCATTTAAAGAGAACCTCAATCTTGACAGACTAAACATTCGTGAATGGAAGAAAACGTACTTCACTCACTTCAGCACAGGTTGAGAAACGCTGGGGTACCTGACATCGGGTGGTCCGAGGAGGCAGGTACCCTAAGAGGTCTGTTCTTATGACCTCACCCAACGGTAAAGGAAGAGGTCCCCTAGAAGGGCTGGGTCCCTAGCTTGGGTTCAGAGGGCGTAACACCCGTCTACGAAATTTGAGACTTGGTGGTCCCTTTGGGAAATCCGGTTAATTTAATCTTGAGTAAATCTTGAAGTCGTTATAATATTTTTGTTTGTTTGTTTGTTTGGTCGTGTGACTCTGTATGTATTTAGGTCTGGCTGGTTGTCTCTAAAGTATCAAAGGACGAATTCTAAATTTTGTAGAGAAACTGGGAAAAAAACAAAGAAACATAGAAACAAACCGAACTTCAAGACTAAACGGGTTCCGACTCGGTCCAGAGTCCGTTTCACCCGTCACTGTAAGTTCCTGTACCTTCCCCAATTGATGTTCAAAAAGGGATCCGTCCGGAGAATTGTCCGACGACGACGACGACGACGATTCAGCGAAGTCAGGACAGACTGAGACACGCTGGGGTGTCTGTCATCGGGTGACCCGAGGGAGTGGCGACCCTAAGAGGTCCGTTCTTATGACCTCACCCAACGGTAAAGGAAGAGGTTCGATCAACAATTGTTCGATTAACGAAATTTTATGTATACGTTTTTGTTAGCCAAAATGTCAAAGGTTCCCTTTCTTTTAAAGTAAAATTCGTCAAAAGAGGTCTCAGATTTCTTATAGTCCCGGTAGGATACAGTTTTTCAATAGAAAGGAAAGACATCAGAATCAAAATATCGATTTTATATCTGGTTTATTACGAGTTTAACTGAGACTATAGTCCTCGTAAAGTCGAGTATTTTTAAAACCTGACAGGAAGACCACCCTTCACTCCAGAAACAGGGTAGTCTTCTTAGACTTCCCAATTCCCTTAAACGTCCTGGTCCCCTTCGAACCAGGAAGGGTCGGGACTCTTTGTCCTCATGAGTCTTCCCTTAAGAAATCCTACAAGTCCTTACCCCCTTCGAACCAAGGGAGAGGTGGACTTTCTATTCGAAGGAATTTCCCCTAAGAAATCTTATGATCCTGTCAAAAACTAGGAAGTCTGAAAACTTATATCTTCTGTCTGGACCTGGTTTCCCTTGGAGTCTTAGGAAAGGATCTCTAGTACACCTATACTTTCCAGCTCATCCCCAGTAGATCCTTTAGACTGCCTCTGCCTGTCTCTCCCTGTCCTGTGTCCTTTCGTTGTCTTGCATTCCTTTAAGACTCAGGAAAAAGAAGAAAACCCTTTTGGATTACACGGTGAGTCTCCGGTAAAAACCCCCCAGGGAGCAAACATAACCTCGGTCCTGAAAGCCTCCCAGTTTTCAAAGGTCGAAGACTCTTACATCGGTTCCCAACTCATACTTTCTCGGAGGACCCTACATTGTCTGGGTGAGTATCGGATACATGGTATCTTACCCTCATGACTCTCAGTGACCGACTGTCTTTCCGTAGGACAAAGGGGGTCACTAGAGAGTTACGCTGACTCCGGTGTCTTACCGACTCGCCGGGTTGTCAGCGTAGGTTGTCACTCTCCTCTGGAGACTCTTGGTACGTCGATTCGGTGGTCCACTGTACCCGTCTCTTTCTTTCTAAGGACCCTCGTTGGTCCACTGAGTAGTAAACCACTAAGGGACTTTGCACCTTCTGTGAGAACCCTACCGAGTCTCCGTTGTGGGTCCGAGGACATTTAGTTAGACCTGTTTTTCTCTTTCTTCACTTTCACTGTCCCTTCTTCCGACTCCTTAGGTGGAATGTTATATAGACCCTCCGCCACCGGACCCTTGTTACCAGACAAAACGAAGTTGGTGATACACGGATTGTACCACCTGTCTTCAACAGAACGACGCCCGACTACAGGAACACAGGACTAAGTAAGACATACGGGGGATAGGAGTGTACCCTCAGAAAGACACCGTCCGTGGGATTACCGAAAGTACACAGACTAGACACGGGTGTCTTATGACGAACCGTATTAGGAGTCAACGCTTTTTCTGTTTCCTCTCTGGAAGTGGGTGAGGTCTCCGTCAATGAAACCCACGTCACTCGTCACCCCGTAAACCTTGTGTGGTCTTCCATTGGGAGCGGTCTCAAGGTTTCAACGGCGGTGTCGTCAACGGACAACCGTCTCCCAGGGATACTCTTTCGTCTTCACTCCTCCCCCCTGTTCTCTGAGGTTCAGAAACTTGTTCCGTGGTTTTTATAGTACCAGACCCACGCTCAACCTTTTCTTAAAGGTCTGTACTCTGTTATCCCCAGACCAAAAAGTCAAACACGTAAAATTCTGGGAGGAACCAAAATGGACGAGAAGTGAGAAACCCATTAGTGTTGGAACCGTCTTTCTTAGTAAAATTGATAAATCATATATGAGACATAGAAAGACTAACAAAAATAGTCTCATAACTTTCACGTTCTCTTTATTGATTTTTAGTCATTACAGCGAGAATATGAAAAAGCCGTGTATAAAATTGTTTATCCGTAATTTATCGTTTCAAATTTGAAATGAAGTCAAATAAATGAAATTTGATTATTTTGTGTCTGTCTAAGTGTCTCTGTTGATTCTTTTCAACTATCTTCAAAGACATTGACATTTCTTATGATTTCTGTTCTTTACAAAATCAGTGAGTCAGTACAGGGTAAGAATCACTGGGGGACCTAAGATTGAACGGTCTAAGGAGACAGGTTCTTTAAGGGTTCGTCCTTATGACCTTACCCCTCAGTAAGGGAAGAGGTCTTCAAGAAATCTTTTTGTTTCGTTTTTTTTTCTTCTTCTTCTTTTTTAACTAGTTCAGTACAATTATAAAAGTATGTCAAGTTAACGAGTGAGCATAGGCTGAGAAGCACTAGGGTACCGGGCGTCGTGTGGTCCGGAGGGTCAGGTAGTGGTTGAGGGTTCCGGATGAGTTTGAGTAGAGGCGCCTCATGTCTGTCTGTGAGTTTACCCCAATATACGAGTAATTCTCCTTCTCTCTTTTAAAAAGTACAGTGATTTGAGTCCATTAAAACTTACCTAATTTTACATGTAGTACAATCTCCTACTATGAGAAATAAACATGACTCGACATAAAATTTAAAATTATGTCAACTCGTATCTAATCCTGATTATTCTAAGAACATTTGTAAAACCTTTTATGTTTTGACACTACTCTGAGACACTACACTCGTACGTCACATGACCTTTTCTAGTCTGGACCCGAACCCTACTTTTGGCAGTGAGGGTTTTTGGTCGTAGAGACGATTTGTGTGTACTCACAAATAAAAGGTTTCGTCTGTCTTTCATTCTTCTGTCCTTCAATGAGGTAATTAACACTATCAAATCCGTGTAGGGCGTAAAAAGAAAGGTTCTGTGAACAAGTTCACTTTTTTTTTTTTAGTATCGTACCCTTAGAGTGTCTTTGTAGCTTTGGTCACTTGTACTCTGTACCCCATTCTTCATGTACCTTCTTAGGTAATAGTGACGTACGTGATAATACCTTTGATACTAGACTTAGATAGTAATTTTTTACAATCAAACCCCTGAACCACTACTAAGTCACTAATTCTGGGACTCGAGGGTTACGTGTCTCGAGACCAAGAAAGGGACTAGTCCTTTGATATAGGGTGTACGACATCGATTCTCAAATGTACAGTGTTGGTTTCTTGACTTCTAATGTTCCTACTGACTTCTAGAATGGACGGGGTTCTTCTGGGTCACGTCGGTTTATTTGTTTATAAAATTTTTACACAACATACGTTTAAAGTCAAGTATATACGGAAGGGACTAGAAGGCCTTGGACCACCAGACCGTAATTGCTGTTCTTTCGTTTTCTCTCTTCTCCGACTATAAGGGACCAAATACGTCTCTTGGTTATTTCGGGAACTGTGTCCCGAACATGGTGAGTGTTTCCGTGTCTCGCAGGAGAGCTCCTCCAGAACTTTCGGACCCACTCTTTCACTCGAGCGGTCCAAAGGTGCAAGGTCTCTTAATCGGACTTCCTCTCTCTGTCTCTCTTTCTTTCTTTCTTTCTGTGTCCCTGGGTTCGAGACTACCTTTTTCTCACGAAATTACTAGAGACGTACTCGTATATATCCGACAATTTCTTAAAGAAACTGTTACTATTTCTAGTCTTTTGGTTTTCATATCAATGGCAATGGTTCCTTTCTTCCTTAATTGTCACCAGTATTCCAGTCTTCTGTTGTTTATAGAGTTCTCCCTCCCAGCACTGATCCGTCTAAATGGCTTCCCTTTCTCAAATGACTTCCTTTAGGTACGTACGCTAAGTAGAGTAATAGAGTCAGGACCCTCCTCCTGACTTGACCACAGTATGATATTATACTGAAAATGTGTCGTTATAAAAGATGGTATTAGGATTGGGGGTTTTTCTACTCTTTACTGGGTGTGTGGTAAAGTCTTTGAAGACTAGACCTTTTCTTTACTATTTTATTAGTCTTGTTGTACCCGTATAAATAAAAACTCACGACATAAACATACTGTGTCCTACTTCACAGATAGTTCCTTTGTCCGTTATAAAAATTTTTCGTATGAGACTGGGTTCTCAAGAACTCACCCTCTTTACACGGTAAATAAAATCGTTTGAATTAAAAAAAGTCTCATAACAATTGTTTGAAGAAAATTGATCACTACAAGTTTTAAGAGGAGGTATTTACTGGTAAAACTTATCATTAGTTTATGTTATCATTCCATTCGTAAGTATGAATGAAAACTTGAAGTTCACAAAATGTTTAAAATGTCTCGTTTATACTATCGTAGGAGTTATCGTTGTTAGTGAAATTGATAAATCTTATATGATATATATAAAGACTCTCAAAAATGTCTCAGAACCTACACATTACCTTTATTAAATTTTAGTTAATTCAACAACAAGGTGGAATGACGTTTATACAACGTTTGTAAGGAATTTGTCGAATTTAAATCAAGTGAAATACATGAGATTTGGAATTATTATGTGTTTATGTATCCCTGTTAAGATTTCTTTCAAGTATCTTCAAAAAGACACTTCTTATGTTTAATATTCTTTTTATTGACTAGTTTAGTATACTTGTAAAAGTACGTATTTATATAATTTTACCTTGATATATAAGTAAAGTGATTTTACTTTGTTAGCTTCCGTTACCTTTTATACAGTCTTGTTAAAAGTTTCCAATCCTATTTATTTTTATAAGTACTTTACTACTACCGTAAATATATTTGTAATCCAAATACGGACGTGTGTGTATACGTGTGTACTTCTGTGAAGTCCATTTTTGGAAGGGATTCATTGTCTAGAAAACCTTCTTTGTAAAAATTAGGTGGAAAAAAAAAAAAATTTGAGTTCACATAAAATCACAAATACCATTTTGTTTGTAAATGTTTAACACGTACTTACGAACGATTCAGTGTTGTTAGTACAGATTGTGAAACCCTGGTGTACCTGTCATGGGTAGGTCTGAGGAGACAGGTACCCTAAAGAGTCCGTCCTTATGACCTCCCCCAACGGTAAAGGAAGAGGTCCCCTGAAAGGGTTGGACACCTAGTTTGGGTCAAGAGGACGAAACCGTCCGTCTAAGAAATGGTGACTCGGTGGAACCAAGTGACTTTTGTCAAAACTTACTAGTTCTTGTGTTATACTCTTTATCAGTTGTAAAATAATCGTTTATATGGTACTGTGGATAAATCTTGTGTAAAGGACTGGATATACTTCTTTACGTTTGGAAATGACTTTTAGTGTTCAAAATGAACCTTCTACACCACTGTGTTTCTGAAGTCATTGACGTTAAAGCTTGTTAAGTTTGAGTTTTGTTTGTACCTATAAAGTTTATTTTCAGAGTCGACATAGATCCTCTCGGTTGTGTTAAAACTTAAATTTTTACTTTTTTTGTTTTTATCTCCCTTTAATGTCTAAAGACATTAATGTTAGACATTTAGACATTAAGACGGTTTGATGTCTACTTCAATAGTGACATATCTGATCACTTTGAAGTTTGATTTACTTTGTTTTGTCGTTGTTCCATCGGTTTTTTCGAGTGGATTTCTCTCTGCATCTGTTATAAACTTGTTATTTTATCTTCCATTTGTATTGTTTTATAAAAAATTATTACGTTGTCCACTCCATAAGGTTCCATTGTTGTTTTTAGTCTCCTCCCCACCTTTAGTTTCGCGTATTTCCTTTCTAAAGTCAAAGTCACAACACATTACTTCTTAAATCCCTGAAAGTACTACCAGGTCACGACTTTTGGACGGACAGTTACATCTCCTGTACCCAAGGTAGGGACCAGTCCCTTCTAGGGTGTATGGAACTTCGTTGATTCGATCACACGGTGTTGATGACTTTGGGTGGACGAGGTCTCCGATGGTCAATAATTATGTTACTGACTTGGGTACGGAATCTCGGTCTCGAGGTGTTGTTTCTTTCGGGTTCACGTTGTCGTTTTAGGGTTATATCGGTTTTGATTTATTTATAATTTTGATTTTTTTTTTTTCTTAAACCATCCGAAACCAGAGGTCCAACACCTTCAAACAATTGATGAGAACCTTAAAATCAAAAAAAGGGAACCTTACAGGAATCACTGACTTCACCGAAATAATGAGAGGCACCCGGGACTAATAAATACGATTGTTGTACTGGATGCCACCCGGGGATCAAATTATTACCCTACTGAGTCCAACACTCCGACCGGTAAAGTGTTTCTGGTTCCTTTACTGATCTCCAAACGCCGAAACTCGGTCCACTCGAATAATCGGGTTGGAGATTCCTCGTCTCTTACGACCTCTACAATAGTTGGTGCCGATACATCGATTTGGGGTTATTTTTGAGTTCTGAATTTTCAAACTCACTCGAAGAAAGCGACCGATATGACAAAAGACAGTGTTACTACACGGTCCTCCCGTTGCCCAGAGAACCCTACTAATGGTGCCCATTCAATTTTTGTGAGCAAGTCTTCAATTCTTCGAATAGTTCAGGTTTCTTTGTCGTAAAGTCCTTTGTCTCTGTCTTGTTTGTTTGTTTTTCTAATACGGAGAATGGAGCCTTGCTCAGTAAAGACTGAGGAACGAAAGGAGAAGGAGACCCGAAGGAAGAGTCCATTCTAGTCGGAACCCTTCACTGGGGACTCACAACTCTTATCCGTCAAGTTATGAATCTTTTTTTGTGGCTCCAGGGACATTGTGTCGGGGTGTGTCTCCCTCCTAGAGTTGTTTGTGTTTTGTGTTAGGAGATGCCGGTGATTGTGTCGTCCCTAAGACCTTGTGTCTTAATTTGCTCCACAAAAATCAAAATAAGAAAAGAAGTCTTGAGCGCCGGGAAGGACACTTTTGGTGTGCAAGATCCGACTGGGAGGGGAAGTTTGAAATCCGCTCTGGGACTGGTTTGAGGTATGTCTTATCTCGGAGGAAGTAGAGAAGCACCTAGTCCCTAGATCGCCAACCCGTTACGTCCTGAAATTTGTCGCCAGAGATGTTCAATCTTCCATCTTGACGGTCTCTTCCTGCACCTGAGATCTTGTAATTATCCTTCGCCTGCGCCTGGCGTCCCTGGGCGTCGATTCGATTGCCTGAAGTCTTGAAGAGTGCCGCTACGCTCCTGGGTGACCCCTGCCCTTTTACCCCTGCCATCAAACTTGCAGGTGTCTCTGGGGGCTTTGGTGCACACTTCCTGTTGTCCGACACCCTGATGCTTTAGGCCCAAAATTTGTTTGTTTATTTGAGTGGTCTTGTGAGACAGCGAGTAAATTTGAGTTAAGGGCCAGACGTCCCATGACGCGTGCGCGCCCGCCTTCTAGGCCATGTCTCCTTCCACTCACGCGACGTGGCGCCGGTTACTCTCCGCTGCATTCCTCTCTCCCTCCCTGCATCGGCCTTCGCGTCCAATACCCCGCCCCGCTCACCCCTGCCTCGGAACGGAGGGGAGTGGGGTCGGGGACAGTCAAATCTCAGACAACCGGTAAGACAGGTCGATACGAGGGAAAGAGACGGAAAACTACGGAAATTTAGAAACTAAAAGAGACCTCGTCTCGGTGAAGGACGGACAAGATTCAATCACAAAGTGTGTCGACTTCCGTTTTCTCTGCTTAAAATTCTTGACGGAGACACCCTTCGGCTCTACAAAAGTCGTTCAACTTTTTTTGCCCCTTTTAAGTTTTCGGGAAACACACTCACACACTTCTACCCACAGAGGAGTCACTCCTTTTTATCTTACATTAGTGAGTCTACTAGGCAACCCTCCTTCGTAGTAATTAACATTGGTCTCTGGACGAATGTTGTCCCGTCGACCGAAAAGAAAATCCTTTACTAAGGTCTTTCTTTCTCTCTCTGGCCTTAGGTGTAACAGCAAATATTGCATTGGTGTCTATACTGTATGGGAATGAGGACAGTCTTACATAACTATGTGTCTAACGGAGACAATTAACAACGACGACTACTGCGATGGTTGACGGGACGAAGAAAGTCCTGACTTGTTCAAAGGTTCTTCGTCAAAAACACGATTTTGACCCGTGCTTCGATCCGTTTACCCCGCACACCTAGTGTAGCTGACGAGACGTGAATTGAAGGGTTTGTGGGAGGGGTGACAAGCGAAAGAAAGGATTGGAGGAGGAGAAATGGGTCAGGAACTTTCCAATTAGACCTCTTCTCGATTGTGTTCTGTCCATTTTGTCACTCTCCGGGTGTCTGTTAACATAGGGTCCTCTCATGTGGACAGAGAAATTTACACTCTAATCGTTGAAGGGACTATCAGGTCACCAATTCTACGAAACGAAAGTGACGTCCAATACACCTAAGTTAGGGACCAACTCCTCGATTCTAGAGTTTCAACTTCTAAATTAGTAAAGAATTTGTCTTTCGTCATTAGTAATGTTATATTTCCTTTTACTTACAGCTCAATTATTTAATGAATAATTTCTTTTACACAAATCATCGAAGGGACGTCGGGTTACTAATTCTGGGATGGAAGACAACGTCTTAACGCCAAGGAAGGGATCGGCCCTTTATTCTAAGGGTGCACAAAACCCCACACTTGTTTTACTTTTCTTTTATACAAAGAATTCATAGACAACCATCCCTGTTTAAGATTCATCTCCTATAACGAAAAGTAGTGTCTTCATAGTCATCCAGTTTAGAGTGCTAAGGGACGACCTTGGAGACCAAGACTTATACTGAAACCAGCGATTCTTGATCTTATAAGAGATCCCTCAACCGTGATTCCACATGGACGATAACGTCTGATGTCACCTTTAATACGTCCTTAAAGATAGATAGTCTGTAACTTAGGATTGATATTTGACCCCCATAAACGGAGTTCTATGAAAAACTCTTCAAGATACTGTAAAGTCTGTTACTTCATACTTTTAAAGTAGAAACACTTTACTGTCTACCTCTCTAAGAACTTTTAGGGAGAGACCACGAAACCGAGGTTAAGAGATGAGTATTAGATTTATCTCCGTGTCAAGTCAACAGAGTTCTTATCCTTTATTGAGCAAAAACCATTGTTGGGTAGAGTACCTATGTTCGTCTGTGTACTTTACGGGAAGGAAAGAATCTGGAGTCATAAATGACGACCAAGGAACACTCAGGGACAGACAGAGGTCCCTGGTTTCCCTTATCTTGGAAGGAGTTCGTAAAGTTATCAGGAAAATCTCTACCAGTCATGTTTGAAAATTAACAAAATAGTAATCGTTGACTAGTTATTTCTAAAAGTGTTTATTACAGTCAAGGGGTTCGGACAGAGTGTAACGTCTATGTCCACTTTTCTATTAACGTCAAGACTCCCCTGTCCTCCAGTATCCTAGTGTTTGGCTATAGATCCCCAGACCGACGGAAGGAGGGACAGTGTCCTCGTCGAACGGCACTGGTCGTGGGACTGGGGTTATAGGCCCGATACACTCCTATAGTCCACTCATAAAAGACAAAGTCGGACACCAGTTCTTAGACGTTCTTTTTCCACGAAACCCCTCAGACTCAGCCACTGGTATGTCCTTTTCCATTCACAAGACTGAGTTTCATTACGTCACAGTTTCGTTGTGACCTTCCTCCTTATTAAGTTTTTGAATTTACCTCGGTAATTTCGCTCTAATCCACGGTGTGGTCTATAGTCAAGAGTTACGGAGAATTACATAGAATTACATTAATCAAAACTTTTTATAAATAAACCGACATGACCTGGAATGAACACCGTATACCCTAGATCAAGGGACTGGTCTTTAGTTTGGATCCGTGGAAAGGGGTTGTGGTTGGGAGTGGGGGGTGGGGACGGGAGCGACGTCGATCGTAACTCTCGCTCCATAGAATCAGTGACCTGGTGGTTCCTTTATTGTCACATTAAAAACAGTGCTAACAATAAAATCTTAGGTTCGTTATACATTGGATTACAAATCACATTGATTACTGACCTTAACGTCTCTATATACCGTTTAGTACCTCATGGAATGTCTTTAGTATGTAAAACCCCCAATGATATACACACGGTTGTCATGGAGGTACTAATTATTTTGATATCCTTACTATAAATAATCTTTGTCACATATGTCAACTGTTAACACACGAATCAGTTAGTCAGTACAGACTGAGAAACGTTGCGGTACCTGACATCGATCGGTCCGAGTAGATAGGTACCTTTAGAAGTCCGTTCTTATCACCTCACCTATCGGTATAGGAAGAGGTCCCCTAGAAAGACTAGTTCCCTAGTTAGGGACCAAAGGACGTAACATCCGTCCAAGAGATGGTAGACTTGATGGTCCTTCGTCATCTTTATGGAAGAGATTGAGACCTTAAATATTTCACGAATTGTTTCTGTAACAAAGGATAACTTTTGTGGGTATCAACCGACTATACCCAGTCTGGTAAAAGGTTTTCATTGAAGTCTTTACCCAAAATCTACCGCCGATAGTCCGTATTTTCGTCACACAGGATAAGAGACTAAACTTTTATAAGAGTTTTAAATATCAACATATTGAAGTAAAATGTTTTATTTTTGGTAAAAAATTATACAGTAAAAGAAATTTACACTATATAATTACAAAGTCTTTAGTACTGAAGGCGAACTATGAAAATTACAGTGTAATTAATTGTCTAGTCAAATACTAAACCTTAAGTCAAGTCAAGTCTACGAGTCATCACAGACTGAGAAACCTTGGGGTACTTAACGTCGTGCGGTCCGGAGGGACAGGTAGTGGTTGAGGACCTCAAGCGAATTTGAGTACAGGTAGCTCAGCCACTACGGTAGCTCGGTAGAGTAGGAGACAACAGGGGAAGAGGAGGACGGGGGTTAGGGAGAGTCGTAGTCTCAGAAACGGTCACTCAGTCGAGAACCGTAGTCCACCGGTTTCATAACCTCAAAGTCGAAATCGTACTCAGGATGGTTACTTGTGGGTCCTGACTAGAGAAAATCCTACCTGACCAACGTAGAGGAACGTCAGATTCTTTAGAATTCTCAGAAGAGGTTGTGGTGTCAAGTTTTCGTAGTTAAGAAGCCGTGAGTCGGAAGAAGTGTCAGGTTGAGAGTGTAGGTATGTACTGGTGACCTTTTAGTATGGGAACTGATCTACCTGGAAACAACCGTTTCATTACAGAGACGAAAAGTTATACGATAGATCCAACCAGCATTGAAAGGTAGATTCCTCATTCGTAGAAAATTAAAGTACCGACGTTAGTGGTAGACGACACTGAAACCTCGGGTCTTTTTATTTCAGTCGGCAACAAAGGTGACAAAGGGGTAGATCGACTGTACTTCACTACCCTGGCTTACGGTACTAGAAGCAAAAGACTTACAACTTGAAATTCGGTTGAAAAAGTGAGAGGAGAAAGTGAAAGTAGTTCTCCGAGAAATCAAGAAGAAGTGAAAGACGGTATTCCCACCACAGNTTCTCAGAAGAGGTTGTGGTGTCAAGTTTTCGTAGTTAAGAAGCCGTGAGTCGGAAGAAGTGTCAGGTTGAGAGTGTAGGTATGTACTGGTGACCTTTTGGTATGGGAACTGATCTACCTGGAAACAACCGTTTCATTACAGAGACGAAAAGTTATACAATAGATCCAACCAGCATTGAAAGGTAGATTCCTCATTCGTAGAAAATTAAAGTACCGACGTTAGTGGTAGACGACACTGAAACCTCGGGTCTTTTTATTTCAGTCGGCAACAAAGGTGACAAAGGGGTAGATCGACTGTACTTCACTACCCTGGCTTACGGTACTAGAAGCAAAAGACTTACAACTTGAAATTCGGTTGAAAAAGTGAGAGGAGAAAGTGAAAGTAGTTCTCCGAGAAATCAAGAAGAAGTGAAAGACGGTATTCCCACCACAGTAGACGTATAGACTCCAATAACCATAAAGAGGGTCGTTAGAACTAAGGTCGAACACGAAGGAGTTCGGGTCGCAAAGAGTACTACATGAGACGTATACTCAATTTATTCGTCCCACTGATATATGTCGGAACTGCAAGAGGAAAAGGATAAACTTTGGTCAGACAACAAGGTACAGGTCATGATTGACAACGAAGGACTGGACGTATGTCCAAAGAGGTAACGAAGGACCGTTAATTTGAGAAAACATGGTAGAAGGATCTAAGACATATATATGTAATCATATATAAATATAAAGAGTAAGACTGGATGAAGTGAGACATATTAAATATATCAAAAATTACATATATATGTAATATATATGAATATGTATATATTCAATATATACAAATGATTAATATAACGAAAATTCTTTTTTATTTTTAACAGTATCTTTACACTTTGACCGAGTCAGTACTTACTGTGAAACGTTGGGGTACCTGCTATGTCAGGTACCTTAAGAGGTCCGGTCTTATGTCTTCCCCCATCGGAAAGGGAAGAGGTTCCCTAGAAGGGTTCGGTCCTTAGGTGGGCCCCAGAGGACGTGACGTCCGTCTAAGAAATAGTTGACACGATAGTGCCTTCGGGACGGTATCTCGTCCGGAGATTTAATCTGATGTTAGTCCCGCTGGGACCAACAAGTCTGGTATTTCTTAGACGGAGTCTACGTCCTCTGGTTATAAGTTAGGAACTCAGTCTTTCCAGGGGACCTCATCCTTTAGCGTTGGTTGAGAACATAAGACACCTCTTAAGGTATCTCTCTCCTTGGACCGCCCGATGTCAGGTAGTTCAGTGTTTCTCAACCTGTACTGACCTGTACTGACTTGTACTGAGTTACCGACTATGAAGATGAAGAAAGTCATGTATATGTAAAATAAGTCAAGTCAAGTCAGCGAGTCAGCACAGGCTCAGAAACGCTGGGGTCCTTAGCGTCGTGCGGTCCGGAGGGACAGGTAGTGGTCGAGGGCCTCAAGTGACTAAGTGCAGGTGACTCAGTCACTACGGTAGGTCGGTAGAGTAGGAGCCAGCAGGGGAAGATGAGGACGGAGGTTAGGGAGGGTCGTAGTCTCAGAAAAAGTTCCTCAGTTGAGAAGAGTACTCCACCGGTTTCATGACCTCAAAGTCGAAATCGTAGTAAGGAAGGTTTCTTTAGGGTCCCGACTAGAGGAAGTCTTACCTGACCAACCTAGAGGAACGTCAGGTTCCCTGAGAGTTCTCGGAAGAGGTTGTGGTGTCAAGTCTTCGTAGTTAAGAAGTAGTGAGTCGGAAGAAGTGTCAGGTTGAGAGTGTAGGTATGTACTGATGATCTTTTTGGTATCGGATAGACATGAGGGAAAACTGAATTATCATTGATAAACTTCTATTTGTCTTTAAAAGATGGGTTTATTACAGATCTTTACGATAGTTTGAATTTCAATTTACTGTTCCGTACCGTTGTATATACATATGTATATAGAAAATAAAATTTTGTTGACGAACACATTTTATGTAATTATAGTAACACTAATTTATATTAATAAAACATTTAGTTCATTTCAAGTATTATTTCCTGTCTTTGTCATACCTGGATTGTCTTCGTCTTCTATAATTCTTGTCTACCGTTCTTATGTGTCTTCTTGATATGTTTTTTCTAGAATTACTGAGTCTATAGGTGCTACTACACTAGTCAGTGGATCTCTGTCTGTAGGACCTCACGTTACAGTTCACTTGGAATCCTTCGTAGTGAATATTTGTTTCGATCACCTCCAAAACCTTAAGATCGACTCCATGAAGTATAGGACTTTCTAGTACGACAATTTTAGGACGTGAGTTACACGGTCTTTTAAACTTTTTAAGTTGGGACCGATGTCCTGACCTTTTATAGTCAAAACTAAGTTTAGAGTTTCTTTCCGTTACGGTTTCTTACCAGTTTGACTTCGTGTCAACAACGTGAGTAGAGTGTACGATCGTTTCATCACGAGCCTTAAGAGGTTCGGTCCGAAGTTATCGTACACTTGGTTCCTGAAGGCCTACAAGTTCAGCCTAAATCTTTTCCGTTTCCTTGGTTAAACGGAGCCTGTGAAGTAAAGGTTCACAATCTGTTCTCGGGCCAAAACCCGGGACCTTCCCCAGGCGGAAGGACGTTGTTTACCGCTGAGACCGCCCCCGAGAGGAAGGGACTCTGACTGTAGGACTGGTGAACCCCATGAGTCCCCGGTCGAACGGACGGTTACCTGGTCTGGGTCACCGACGTTGACCCTGGGAAAACAGGGACCAGAAGAGTACTGAGTCTGTTGACCGGTCTCACGGGGCTGGCCATTCTTTGTTCTCTGAAATAACTGGAGAGAGGGGAAGGGAGAGAAAGGAGAGGGATTGGGAAGAATAGAAAGGGACAAAAAGATCAGGGGGCCAAGACCTGTGTCCTTAGACCAGCTTCCCGGGAGTCGGACTCGACTAACCTCTAACTAGTGGAGGAGAACCGTCTCTTGAACTTAATACCAAGACCAGACCAGACTAAAGACCATCCCGACTCAAGGTCAGGAGGGAAGAGACCTCCGGGTCCCTTTTGCGGGTATTACGGTGGTGAAAGTGGGGGGGCGGGGGCGGAGGAGGAGGAAGAAAGTTGGACCGAAGGAAAGGAGGGAACTTTAGAAACTACAATCATGAACCTAGACTTCAAGACACAGAGATATCCTCCAAAACGAAGGGACCACCACGTCTCCAATTTCGCAGACGGACGTTACAACCTCTGGACCCAAGCTAGGGACCCAGCCCTTCTAGGGGACCTCTTCCTTTACCGTTGGGTGAGGTCATAAGAACGGACCTCTTAGGCTACCTACCTCCTCAAACCACCCGATGTCAGGTGCCCAGCGTTTCTCAACCCGTGCTGACTCGCTGAAGTGTAAGTGTTTCCTTGGTTTCTAGTGTAACGGTTGTAGGGAACCTGGTATCTTTTTCTCTCAACGTCTTTTTGGAGATGAAGACGAAGTAACTGATACAATTTCGTAAACACACCTAGTGTTCTTTGACACCTTTTAAGAATTTCTCTACCCTTTCGGTCTTGTGGAATCGACAGAGGACTTTTTAGTCATACGTCCAGTTCTTCGTTGTCAATCTCGACCTCTACCTTGTTGTCTGACCAAGGTGTAAAGCTTTCCTCATGTAGTTCCGACAAACAAGAGTGTAACGAATAAATTGAATTTACGTCTTGTGTAGTACGCTTTACACGTCGAGCTACTCCGTGTTTGATCTTAGTTCTGACGACCCTCTTTATAGTCATTGGAATCTATATGTCTACTGTGGTGGGAATCCCGTCTTTAACTTCTCCTTGATTTTTTAGAGAACTGTTTTCTCTTTCTCCTCTCACTTTTTCGACCGAAAATAGAGTTGTAAGTCATTTACTTCTAGTACTTTGGGTCAAGGTAGTGAAGTACCCTACCTGAAGTTATCTACCTCTTTGTTACGTTTGTCACTGTCTGAAATAAAAGAACCCGAGGTTTTAGTGATATCTATAACCGACGTCAGTACTTTAATTTTCCGCGAACAAAGAACCTCCTTTTCGTTATTGGTTGGATCTCTCGTATAATTTTTAACTTCAGTAATGAGATAATTATTGCCAGACATATCAGTCTCGATACCAGAAAGGTCATCAGTACGTACTTACACCCTCAATCTGGTATTTCTTTTGACTCACGACTTCTTAACGACGAAAAGTAGATACCACAACCTCTTCTGAGAGTTCTCAGGAAACCTGTCGTTCCTCTATCATTGTCAGTTAGGATTTTCTTTAGTCAGGACTTATAAGTAACCTTTTCTGACCATGACTTCGACTTCGAGGTTATCAAAACCGGTGGACTACGCTTCTTGACTGAATAACCTTTTTTGAGACTACCATTCTTTCTGACTTCTCTCCTCCTCTTCCCCTGCTGTCTCCTACTTTACCAACCTACCGCAGTGACTGAGTTACCTGAGCTCAAACTCGTTTGTGACCCTCTACCACTACCTGTCCCTTCGGACCTCACGACGTCAGGTGCCCCAACCTTTCTCAACCAGTGTTTACTTGACTTGACTTGATTCAAGATTAGAAGTGGAAAAAATATTTTTCCTAAATTTAAAAATGTTTAGACATCGGACATAATCGGAGTGACGATGAATACCAAGTTACTTTTATGAGTAGTACCGTTCTTAAAACTACATATATTTGGACATAATATCTGTACTGAAAATAAATAAAAGTATTAAAGTACAATACATACAAAATGGTTCTAAAAATTTTTGAAACTAAGTGAACCGTACATGTTTCTACCCTAATATTTCAGTGGTAATATGATTGAGTAAACAACTTTTTTTTAGTAGGAAAGTGATGACGAAACATTACGTCATAAATAGGAGGAAGGGTGGTAACATGACTTTAATAGTTAAGTGTACGTGGATAAAGATGAAATGATAGTTTGAAAGTAAATAACATTGATTTACTATACGAAATTATAACAAAGGACTTATAAAAATGAGAATGGAACAGAAATGGGACATACTTGAATTTTTAGTAGAACACATCAAATTTTATATTAGTACCATAGAAATGACTATAATGTGAGTAAACAAGGAATGGGTCCCTAGCTTGTGACCAGAGGACAAACCTTCCATCTTCGAAATGGTAACTTGGTGGGCCGGTACTGAAAATTTAGGAGTAACTATAAGGAAATTCAAAAAAGTGACAATGTGTAAGTTTATAGTCTGTGAACAAAATGTCCTTCTTTATATTTATTAAGTAAAAGTCACCCTAGATTCCATTTACTTCTTATGAATTCTCATAGTTAAGGTCAACTGTACCATGTCTCAAGACGGAGTAAAAGAGTACGTCCTAAGAGACCGAGTCTTCTTCTAATAGTCAAGGACCCTAGACTATCTTACCGGGGGCTCCTAAACCTTTATCCTCACTACAAAAATAACGTCTGATGCCGTCCCTAATTACCCTTAAAGACAGAACAAATATTAAAAGAGAGGGAAATAAAGTTTACAGTCAGGTGTCTAACCTAAGAGTTCGTGCACTGAGATCGGTTTGAGAATCAACAAGTAAACTTTCCTTAAGGACTTTGTGACCGTCGAAACCTACGTGTGAACGAACAATGTAAGTTTCTCAGCCGTCTCTACACAGGTAACCGTGGTAGAAGGAGAACTCACAGAAAGTCCACTAGTAGTAAGGGTCACTGAGGTCCACCCGTCTCCAATTCTCTTTTCGAGGGTTTATACACCCGTGGAAGTCATAGGGGACGACCTAGAAGTCGTAGTAAGAGTCACAAAACCAAGGTGAAATATACTGACGGTTCACCTTGTTGTGTTAGTTGTGTCTCTTATCTCTAGTACCGATGACAATAAACACCNAGTCCACTAGTAGTAAGGGTCACTGAGGTCCACCCGTCTCGAATTCTCTTTTCGAGGGTTTATACACCCGTGGAAGTCATAGGGGACGACCTAGAAGTCGTAGTAAGAGTCACAAAACCAAGGTGAAATATACTGACGGTTCACCTTGTTGTGTTAGTTGTGTTTGTTATATCTAGTACCGATGACAATAAACACCGTGCGACGGGGTTTCGGTGTCTACGCTTCAGAACGTGGTTCTTGTGTCTTAGCCTCGAGTCTTAGTTCCTGTGAAAGTTTCGACTGATTCGGGGAATCATTGAAAAAGTTTTCGGGTGACTATCAGTAATGGTTCGAAGGACTGAGGGTCATCCCGTTTCTACGGGTGAGGTCATACGTTGGATATCACGGGGTTGGTTAGTGGATTACAGTTGGTAGGTCGTCGTTAAAACGAAACTCAGACATTTTTGACCGATAATCGGGTACCTTTGACAGCCGTAGGGGACCAGACAGGTCTACACCCGGGTAACGTGAACGTCACGGTCGAAATAGAGACGAGAAACAAAAAGTATTTGACTGAGGAAAGTGTTTACCGGACACAGATCTTTAGGAAAAGGCTTGGGCGTGAGTCTGACGGAGTTGTGAATACCGACTAACTGTAACAACATGTCGTCTTTGATTGTGTTGTAATATTGTTAGATCTTCCCACCCCACCCCTCCCTGTACCCTCCCTCCGAGTCTTCCCTCCCCTGTGCCCACATGGATACCGACTAAGAACAAGTACAAACTGTCTTTTGTTGTTTTAAGACATTTCGTTAATAGGAAGTTAACTTTTTAAAATTTTTCTGTTTTTTGAGTTTTTGTTTTTTATATATGTAGAGTTTTCTTTTTTTAAGGGACAAAAATGTTTTTTGACATTCTGTTAACGGGTCACCTATGCTTAGACGGTCGTTCACGTCCCCTGTACCCAAACTTGTGACCGGGTCCTTATAAAGTGTTCGACGACCCGTTGAATCAGACGTGGTGTTGATGACTCGGACACACGACGTTGATGACTGTGGATGTCGGCATAAAGTGTTTTTTTCGGTGACGTTACTCTTCGGGTACGTGGTGTTGATCTCCTTCGGACGTGTGTCGGTGTCTGTTGTTAAATTTAAAAAATTTTTTATAGTCCCTGTTTTTATTGAGTTAGTTTTTAACCCGGTTCTGGAGTATATAGGTTTCTTCTGTAAATCTACCCGTTCTCCGTTTACTTCCTGTGAGTCGTAGTGATTAATAATTCTTTACCTTTTGTTTTGATGTTACTCCATAGTGGAGTAAGGGCAGTCTTATTGTTAATAGTTTTACGGGTGATTACTATATTATTTTCGACTTCTCCGATACCTCTAGTCTTTTGGAGGATGTACTGACTTCCCTACCTTCGACCACGTCGCTGATCCCTCCTGTCACACCTTTAAGGAATTGTTTGCCTTGGAGGACCGAACATTCCTTTATTTAAGGTACTTTTCAGCTGTTTTCTATAATCAACTGTTAAGACATTCAAGAACGATTTAGTAGACGTTATGACTTTAAGAGGGAAAACTAGATAGTAATGGTTTAAGAAATTTATTTAAACGTGATTATGTGGATGTGAGTGTGTAAGAGGTAATCAAAAGAGTAACGATTACACACATGGAAATCTAGAAATATATAACGTAAGTTATATATAGTTTCTGTACTCTTTTGTCAAGGAAATTCGGGTCTGTCTCTGTACGACTCTTAAAATGTACCCCATCTTAAAATACTTAGAATCAAGTCTTAAAACGTTAGTACGAAAAATTAATAAGAAGGACACTGAAACAATTTAAATGTAAACGATTTTACTAGGGTACCTTTCAGAATCAAGTTGTCTCCTTCTTTCCTTTTAACTTCGGGCACTCAAATACTCTCTTAAGTGTCGTTCGGAACTCCCTGGTCCGTGTCTCTCACGATCATGTAGTCCGAGTTCGAATATTTACTGGGACCCACTACACAAGACCCAAGACGTCTGACTCGCACTTAACCAGGGAAGTCTGGTTTTCCTCGTCCTAAGTTCCCCCTGGACACTTCATCTTGGACCCCAACTCATTCTGACGACCAGTGTCGGAATTGTCAAGTAAGTAATATTAGTTAACTTTGTGATCTTTGGTAAGTGAAAATAATTATTGGTACATAATTAAAGTGTGTTCCAACTTTAATTTGTAAAATGTTAGGTATCATACTAGGTACAAATTTAATCTAATTTTCATGTCTCTTTCTATGAGTAAAAAGACTATTTTCCTACACTCCTAGTAATAAAAATACTGAATGTTTTGTTTCGGATCCTTTGTGAATCATTTGTTCTTTATGTGATTAGTGTACGGAAAAGACCTTTCCCAAAGATTATGTAAAGATCCAATAGTGTCTCCGACAGAAATAAAGTTGTAACAGTTCATTATATGAAGTGAATACAACTATAATATTTCTATGTAGTTATAACATCACTTGACACTAACACAAGAATGTTAAGTTCACGATATTCATAACTTTTAAATCTTAGTTGAAAACTTCTTCAAGGGACCACCAGGTCACCGATTCTGAGGTACAAGGGTTACGTCCCCCAGACGCAAGTTAGGGACCAGTTTTATCTTGTTTGCAGACAGAATGAAATTTTGTACCTTTATAAAGTAATAGTGAAAGTAATACAGTTGGAGGGTCCTATAAAGACGGACCTCGGTCACACTCCTTGAGGCGGGTACCGATCAGTACTCCTTACTCCGAGCCGTATTGTGTTTCCGCCCTAACTCGGAATCCTCTTGGGGACAAGAACTCGTAGATGGGGGTTTTGGTCTCAGACGGATGAAATAACAAAATACGAGAGTGGATGTGGAGACTGAAATGTCCCCCGACAGGGGGTAGTGGAGAGAACCTCTTCCTCAATTGAATGTCGAGGTTCTTTTATTTTTAAGGACCCGTACTGTTCTCACAAAGTTGAATCCTTGAGGAGACTTCAAATAGGTCGGACGGACTTGTCTAAGCAGACCGGTGTATACTAACAATGTCGGAGGGTTGACATTCTTCGTACTCTACAAAATCTGAATGATTTCCGTCTAAGAAAATCCTTCAATCTTTAATAATCATATCAGTCAACTAATCCTTAATATAACCACTTCCCAAAAAGTAAACAACCCGGTTATAAACGACGGTTCAGAGGTATAAGGGACGGGAATATTACTTATATTGATCGCATATCCTCTTTATTCATAATTGGAAATTCTAATTAGTACAATTGGAATCCGATTCATTTAAGGAAAGAATTAACATTGGGTGATGTGGGAGTGGGATATCCTTACGTTGAAATAGACCATGGAAGTCTCCCACCACGGACCAAATTCTTTTTAGTGGGGACCTTTTATTCAAAGACCGACTGACTGGTAATAGTCTTTCTTTCCTAGTATTTTACAATCGTCGGGGGGACCGGTCTTCTCCTACATTTTGGGGATTCTGAAAAACATATGTAAATATACTTCGTGGACTAAAACTATTTCCAGTCCTGACGACTGGGGGAGTATTGAAATTTTAAAGGTAAACAGAGATACACATTTTTTTCCATACATTCGTTTGGACTTTTATTTCTTTTGCCTAGTCAAAGACCTTTCTGACTAAGGGGGCACAGAAAGAAAGAACAAGAGGTAAAAAGACCGACTTAATGGTAGACCTCGAACCCATGAGAGGTTCGGACGATTAAAACGGGACCGAACATTCTAGGTGCGCTCTCCCTCGGGTTCCACCCCGTGGGAGGCGATAAGTTCACCCGCGGTCACCGGATACATCCATCACGTTTAGAGAACAGAACTCTAAAATAACCATGGGGTGCATTTGGTTCAATAAGTCGGAGAAAAAGAGGTGATTAAAAGGATGATGTAATAAAAAAAGATTAGAGAGAAATATGAAGATTAATTTATCGAAAAAGGATCCTGCGGTTTAAGCAGGGACGAAACTTAATGGGACCTAGGTGGCCCCGACCTGGGACCGTATAAAGTACAGTTACTGTTTGTGGAGGTGAATCTACGAGTAACATGCAAAACAATGCCATAGGAAGTAGAAGATTACCTCTTATCTATCTTTACCAACGTTGTGTTGTATTTTTCCGATTAGAAGTTTTGTATTTGGAAGTTTTTAAACAAAAGTAAGTGTCATCTTTGTTTCGTATCATACCTATAAAGTCGTGACTTAATGTAAGTAAAACGAAAAGTTGATTAGAGTTTAGTTCAGTAACAATTGTTTCTATGTAACGATTATTCACATCGAAAGATTGGTAGTTGGAAGTAGAGTGCTAGGAGCGATTATATAGGTAAAAGATACAAAAATTTGATACCTAATGAGAGATGTCATTAAGAGGAAGATCTCTTTTAAATCTTTTCTCCTATCTACTTTATGAAAGATCATACTTTAGAGACATTAAATAAAGTTAAACTAAAAACTAATTTATGAAAAGCTGTATAAACAATGTAAAGGTATCCAAAGAACATATTTGAAAACAAAGGACTACATACAAATCCCGTTTGCAGAAGGTAGTGAACAAGGTAGTGAGAGGTCGCACACAAGACTCTACAAATCACTCTACTGGTGATACTGATTTCCGAAACGGTGTAAGACGTGTAAATATTCCAAAGAGAGGTCATACTTGAACGTTTACACATCATTCTTAACTCAAGGCTAATTTTCGAAACGGTGTAAACCACGTAAATATGTCAGAGAGGGGTCATACCTAAGTGACTACAAATCATTCTGTTCTCGACAATTATTTCCGGAACGGTGTAAGTCATGTAAATATTACGGACTTAAATATTGTATACTTAAGCCACTACAACTCATTCTAAACTTGAACATTATTTCCAAAACGGTGTAAGAAATGTAAACATACCAAAGAGGGTTCATACCTAAGCTACTACACGTCGATTTCAACTTGAGGCTTATTTCCAAACTGATGTAAGACATGTTACTATTCAAGAGAGGGGTCACACTTAAGCGACTACAGCTCATTCTACACTCGTTGCTTATTTCCGAAACGGTGTAAGAAATGTAAATATTCCAAAGAGAGGTCATACGTAAGTGACTGCAACTCATTCTGAACTCAAGACTACTTTCCGAAACGGTGTAAGACATGTAAATATTCCAGAGACTCTGTAATGAAACGGTTGTTTCCAGGTAGATCAGTTCCGATACCAAAAAGGTCACCAGTACATACCTACACTCTCAACCTGACACTTCTTTCGACTCGTGACTTCTTGACTACGAAAAGTTGACACCACAACCTCTTCTGAGAACTCTCAGGGAACCTGACGTTCCTCCAGGTTGGTCAGGTAGGATTTCCTCTAGTCAGGACCCACAAGAAACCTTCCTTACTACGATTTCGACTTTGAGCTTATGAAACCGGTGGAGTACGCTTCTCAAATGAGTAACCTTTTCTGAAACTACGAAACTCCCTAACCCCCGTCCTCCTCTTCCCCTGCTGACGGCCTCAGGTCGGGGTCAACCTAGGTCCCATAGGCTTCACACCTGCCGCACCGCTTTCACTCTATATATCTATATCTCTCTCTATTTCTTTCTTATCAAGTCATCTCCTTTATCTCCTCTCTTTCTCCGACTATAAGAAACCGAATACGTCTTTCGGTTATTTCGGAGTCTGTTCTGTGAACGTGACAAGTGCATCCGGCGTCCGCGGGAGAACTTATCGCCTTCCACGGGGTGGAACCCGTGGAAGAGTTCACCCAGAATCTTCGGGTCCGTCCTTTCACTTGAGTCTCCCAGGGACACGAGGTCCCTTAATCGGACTTTTTCTCTATTTCTCTTTTTCTTTCATGCTGTACCCCTCCGGTTCGTAGCCACGTTCTGGGTGTTGAAATAAAAGTTTCCCTTGAAGATATGGGAGTCAACATGTATCTCTTATTACCTTTTATGTCAGTACGTCCCAGTCGTCGGGACTAGGAATAGCTCTGGTCCGTAAGAAAGACATACGGATAGACATATGTGTCCAAAATCCACTAAATGTAGTAGAAGACCGGTCCTCCGGATAATCGTAAAATACTGGGAAAAGACTATTCCCAGGTAGTTGGTCTTTTGAATAAAAGGGATTTTCACAACAAGAAAGATTTCAGACCGCGGTGAGAGTCTTTCGTGATTTATTTCAATGTAAGGATATCCCGTTTCCACATTACCCGATATTGTTCCTTTCTTAAATAAATTGAGTTTCAAATTACAACAACGATAGTTCCGGTGATGAATATAAAGTTGATGTAATTAATTACGTGAGGGTCCATGTGTTACTTTCTATACTTTTGAACCGCCGTTCGTAACCGAGCTGTTACTTTGGGAATTGGTCAAGATAAGATTACTAAAAATTGAGGAACTTTCCGAGATGAAAGGATCTTACAAAATTCGAAGGACACGGAGAACGCCAACCCTCCGACATTTGTTAGTGTACACATCAACATTCTCAGACCTATTTGGACAGACCGTTCACTCTTCCGGTTGACTCCCCAGACTTAGTTTTGTGAGGTTAATACGGGTCCTCTGAATAATTGATCTCGAGACTCTTCAATTGAAAAAGGTCTCTTTCCACCAGCCCCTATCGGGGGACAATTACAGTCTCCTCAACCACTTTCAGTATTTTATCATTCTGTCTGTCTAAGACCAAAACCCCATCTACGAGCTCGTCCAGGTCCCCCAGGGAGCTCAGGACTGAACGGAAACGGACAGTCCGAAGAAGGAGTACTGGAACCAGTACCCACCCTAGAGGGTACGACCGAGGGTCGTCTACTGTCTCCTACTCTACCTACCTACCGTAGTGACTGAACTGCACTTCAAACTCACTTAGGGCCCTCAACCACTACCTGTCCCTCCGGACCACACGACGTTAAGTACTCCAGTGTTTCTCAGCCTGTGCTGACTCACTGACTTGACTTGAAGGTCATACTTAAACGATTGCTACCCATTTTACCCTCGCTGTCTATTTCCGAAACGGTATAAGACATGTAAATATTCCAAAGAGACGTCATACGTAAGTGACTACAACTCTTTCACAACTCAACACTAATTTCCGAAACGGTGTAAGACATGTAAATACAAAGAGAGGTCATACTTAAGCGGCTACAACTCATTCTACACTCGCTGCCTATTTACGAAACGATGTAAGACATGTGAACTTTCAAAAGGAAAGACATACTTAAAAGGATACAGAGTCTAGTCTACTAGATGATTTCTTAAAAACTGTATAGAATGTCAACAAAAGAAAGACACTTAAGACTTATCAGACGACAACTTGTTCAAGACTTCTGACTACTTTTTAAAATGGTATAGGTGATGTTAATATTCAGAAGAGAGGCCATACTCATGACAATATATCTCTTTCTGGATTATAGACTATTTTCTATAAACATATAAATAATGAAAGTCTTAGGAACAAACTTCTAAGTCCAGGGACTACAAAGTATTCAAAAGTCACAGGAAGTTGGAATATGGGTCAAAATAACGGACTTATGAGAGAGTGAGGTAGTATTTATGAGAACGTTAATAACCCCGACTTCGAGAATTTTTTCCCAACTGAGTAAAATAATGTGTACCTTTCAAGAAGGTATAATTGGTATATTACCCTACATAACTTGTTACTACCAACCTAATGTAGAGAAGGTAACAGTAGTTGTAATATGGAAACCGTACCCCTCTTTTATAGACAAACACCTTCTTATTACCGGGGGACGAGTGTCTAGGGAGTTTAACAGATACAAGACTCAAAAGGGGGAGTAAAAATTTAAAGGTCACAAGGTTGTACGAACTTAGAAACAAATTAGATTCCGATATAACTTATAACAAACTCACTCATAAGCATCATCTCTGATCTAATGGAAGATCCGAAAGGTGCAAAGGAAAGTCTCTTGTGTATACAAAGTTTTTTACTACCTTTAGAAAAGAATTTTTGAATGTCAAGAGTAGTCTACAACTTCTGACTTCAACCACAAGAGGGGTCAAACTGAACGTAACGAGTAAAGAAAAACGTCATTACACACGGAATACACATTGAGAGTAAAGAAATACAGGTATATTTGAAGGAGAGACAGAAAGTATACGGGAGCATACAAGGGTCAGTAAGTAATTTACATTTAAAGACTCCACTTTAGAAAGTATAAAAGGATCCAAACGAAAACCCTTGTGTAAAAGATTGGGACCTGAGAAATCGTAGTTTAGGACCCATTGAACTCTGTCTCGACTTTCTATGGTTTATTGTTCAATGAAATGGATGATAAGAGTCACTTATAGGAATTTCTAAATTTCTTTTCACTACTTAGGAAACGAACGAATTTTTATTTTATCTCTGTCTTCCTAGTTCTACGGTCTCCTAGTCCGTCTCTATCCTCAAGTAGAGAGAGGTGTTTGTGTTGGTCTTATGTAGTCTTTACCTTCTTAAAAGTGTCTCGGCGTCCACTTGTGTTCGTCTCCCGGAACCTGTTACTTTCCCAGTTCTTTCTAAGGACGAAACCGTCTATCCTCTTCTCTTTCTTCTTCCTTTTCCTTGTCCTTTTCTTAAACTAACCATGGACGTTGGAACGCCCCTAGACTCCTCTTCAGTCCAGAGGTTTAAGTCCCTTCCGGGAGTGATCCCCTCGGGTCATCCCCGTCTTCCCCTCGGAATAAAAGACACCCTACTCTTGTGTAGTTGTCAGACACCGTCGTCCTTTCTCCCTCTACACATGTGTCCCATGACTGGGCTCGGGATGGGTGGGTCAAACTCTCCCACAGGTGGTGACGTCTGTTCCCGACCCACGACTTTACACCCCAGACCTCTCGTCTGGTTCCGTCTCCTGACGACACCCAACACTCCTCTGTAGGATGTCCTTTCAGTCCCTCACTCCTCGAGATATTTACCCCTACAACACCACCTTCGGACTTGGTGGTATGTCGTATTACGGTAACGACTGACTACTGGTTTCTTGGTGGGGTGGTGTCTGGGAGAGGGAGACACGTCCGGGGACGGGACGGTCGTAGC
Source organism: Capra ibex (assembly GCA_006410555.1). Lineage (NCBI taxonomy): Eukaryota > Metazoa > Chordata > Mammalia > Artiodactyla > Bovidae > Capra > Capra ibex. The sequence continues at coordinate 49,180,214 of SJYO01050415.1, forward strand.
TCCTTCCCGGTGGTGGGCCCACCCGAGATAACTCGGGGTCGGTTCCGGAGGGGGTTACGTGGAGGAGGTGGTAGTCGTCTGAGGACACGAGACCCCTTCGGAGACCTCGTCTGTGGACACCCACCCGGTGTACGTGTCTACCTCGACTTTCGTGTTCATCGGGGTCCCAATTCTTTCTTTTCGACTTTAGAGAGGAGGGTCGACGTGTTTGTTACGAAAATGTGGGTGTTGGCCGAAACATAGGAGTCGGGGACTTCTCGTAGACTTACCTTTTCGTCCTGGGGTGGGAAGAGTGGGTCAGTGTCGTCCACATCGAAATCGTCGACATCTGAAACACCCGAGCATGTACTCCCCTGACCCAGTCCGGTCTCGGACTCGATGTGGATGTCGTGGTATCGTCCGGGTCGAGGTAATACTCAGGGGCCTAAAGTCACCCAGATAGGACCACTGGACCACTTTTGTTGTACACTCTCGGGGGTCCCGGTACACGGTCGTTTCGGTACCAATTTCACCCCGGTCCTCGTCACGACTGGTACCAGTGTACTCTCGAGCGTGTTCCGTACTTGGCACTGTGTGTCTTGTGAGGGGCTCCACTTGTAGGGGTCTCCTCGTTATGAGTCACCGAAGAGAGGGTCACCCACACGAGGTTAGGGTGTACGGAGGTGGTGTCTAGTCTTTGTTTCACTTCTTTGTCTAGACCCCTGAGATAAGGTGGTTGGTCCCTCGTCTGAGGTGGGGACTGTCCCGTCACTGTTGGTCTCTCGTGACCCTTTGAGGGGAGTTATAGGTCCCGTCCGAGCCTAGTGTTATTGTCGTTAGTGTGGGGGATAGTTCCCCTATTCCTGTGTTCGGACACGTGGTTGAAGTGTGAGGTCCCCTGTCTGTGGTCTTCCTTTTTTGATCCTAAGACGTCGAAAGTATTGTGTCTTGTGTTTGTGCCTTTTAACGTGTTTTACTAGTATGTCTCTTTATACGACATCTCCTTCCTTGTTCTAATTTCGGATATCCTTGGTTATTTATTTCTCCTCTATAATCAGTCATATTACTAATTAAAAAGGGAAGTAAAGTCAAATCAGCGAGTCAGTACGGGTTGACAATCGTTGAGACACCTGACGTCGTACGGGCCGAAGGGACAGGTAGTGATTGAGGGCCTGGAACGAGTTTGAGTACAAGTAACTCAGCCACTACGGTAGTTTAGTAGAGTAGGAGACAGTAGAGGAAGAGGATGGTAGAAGTCAGAGAGAGTCGTAATCCCTAAAAAGGTTACTCAGTCAAGAAACGTAGTCCATCGGTTTCATATTCTCGAAGTCGAAGTCGTAGTCAGGAAGATTACTTATAAGTCCTGACTACAGGAAAACGTAACTGACCAACGTAGAGGAACGACAGGTTCCCTGAGAGTTCTCAGAAGAGGTTGTTGTGTTAAATTTTCGTAGTTAAGAAACCACGAGACGAAAGAAATACCAAGTTGAGAATGTAGGTATGTAATGGTGACTTTATATGTACCCTTTATCTACCCCTTTGTCACCTTTGTCACAGTCTGAAATAAAAACCCCCGAGGTTTTAGTGACGTCTACCACTGACGTCGGTACTTTAATTTTCTGCGAATGAGGAACCTTCTTTTCAATACTAGTTGGATCTATCGTATAAGTTTTGTCTCTGTAATGAAACGACTGATTCCAGGCAGATCAGTTCCGATGCCAAATAAGGTCATCAGTACGTGCCTACAGTCTCAACCTGACACTTCTTCCGACTCGTGACTTCTTAACTACGAAGACTTGACACCACAATCTCTTCTGAGAACTCTCAGGGAACCTGACGGTCCTCTAGGTTGGTCGGGTAAGACTTCCTCTAGTCGGGACCCTAAAGAAACGTTCCTTACTACGATTTCGACTTTGAGGTCATGAAACTGGTACAGTACCTTTCTTAACTGAGTGACCTTTTCAGAAACTAATACCCTCCCTAACCCCCGTCCTCCTCTTCCCCTGCTGTCTCCTACTCTACCGACCTACCGTAGTGCCTGAGCTACCTGTACTAGACTCACTTGAGGTCCTCAACCACGACCTGTCCCTCCGGACCGTACGACGCTAAGTACCCCAGCGTTTCTCAGCCTGTACTGACTCGCTGACTTGACTTGACTTGATTGATATACCTGGAAAAAATCATTACAAAGACGAAACATTATGTGACAGATCCAAATTGTTTCAAAAAGAAGGTTCCTCGATCATAGAAAATTAAAGTACTGACGTCAGTGGTGAAAGTCACTAAGACGTCGACTTCTTTTCTTTGAGAGAGTGACTAAGGTAACAAAACGGTAGATAAAAGGTACTTTTCTACCCTAGTCTCCGGTGCCAGAATGAAAAAATTTACTACTCAAAAGTCAGTCGAAAAGGTGAGAGGAGAAAGTGGAAGTAATTGTCAGAGAAATCAAACAGAAGTGAAAGACGGTATTACCACCACAGTAGACGTATAGATTCGAATAACTATAAAGAGGACCTTTAAAACTTAGGTCGAACACGACCGTTGTTTGTAAAACTGTTTGTCATCCACGGATTATCAAGAAATTAGGTGAAGAGGGGTGGTGATAAAAATAAACTCGTATATGATAAACCGATAAACTTATATTTTTAATATTTACTATGACTGTATTTTGATTAGTCTGTATATCCTATTTCCGTCCTCTTCGACTATTGTTTGTTCTATTGAAATTATTACGTCGTTATGAATTCTTGACCCAGAAATTTTTATACCACTCTTGGATCCCTTCAGATGGTTACGACACATCTCCGGATTGACGTTCCTTTAGATTTTCTCTCAGTTATATATATATATATGTACTGACTAAGAGAAACTACATGTCGTCCTGTTGTGACATTTTGTCAATATAAGGTTATTCTTGAAAAATTTTTCTACAGAAGTATATTATATTTTTAGAATTGTCACTCTTTGTTGTTAATTTTTATACTACCTCTTGTAAGATCCTAGAGACTCTTAAATAAACTTTCGAAAAACTCAAAGACTCTATTTGAGACTTTCAGTGTTCAAAATGAACCTCCTACATCACTATATTTCTGAAGTCACTGATGTTTAAGTTTTGTTAAGTTTGAGTTTTGTTTGTACCTATAAAGTTTACATTCAGAGTCGACATAGATTCTCTCGATTGTATTAAAACTTATATTTTTTGTTTTTTCGGATTTATCTCCCTTGGACGGTTTAATGTCTACTTCGATAGTGACATATCTGATCAACTTTACAATTTAATTTACTTCGTGTTATCGATGTTCCATCGGTTTCTTCGGTTTCTTCAGAGTGGATTTCTCTCTGAACCTGTAATAAAACTTGTTATTTTCTCATCCTACTTTGTGTTGTATTATAAAACATTAATACGTTGTCCACTCAATAAGGTTTCGTTGTAGTTTTTAGTCTCCCCTTTTTCATAGTGCCCCGTATTTCCTTTATAAATCCGAAGTGGCAACCCATAATTCCTTAAATCCCTGTACGGACTACCAGGTCACCCATCTTTAGACGGACAGTTACGTCCCCTGTGTCCAAGGTAGGGACCAGTCCCTTCTAGGGTGTTCGGAACCTCGTTGATTCGATCACACGGTGTTGATGACTTCGGGTGTACAAGGTTCGGACGGTCAATAATTATGTTGACTTGTGTACGGAATCCCTGTCTCGAGGTGTTGTTCTATCATCGAGGAGGATTAGTGTTGTCTCTTTCGGGTTCACGTAGTCGTTTTAGGGTTATATCGGTTTTGATTTATTTATAATTTTAAATTCCTCTTTTCCTCTTAAATTGTCCGAAACCAGCTGTCCAAGACCTTCAATCGAAAATTAGAACCTTAAAAAAAGTAAGAACCTTAAAGGAATCACTGACGTCACCGAAATAATGAGAGACATACGGGACTATTAAATACGATTATTCTACTGAATACAACCAGGGATCAAAGTATTCCCTTACTGAGTCCAACACTCCGACCGGTAAAGTGTTTCAGGTTACTTCACTGATCTCCATACCCCGAAACTCGGTCCACCCGAATAATCGGGTTGAAGATTCCTCATCTCTTACGACCTCTACAATAGTTGGTACGAATACATCGATTTGGGGTTATTTTTGAGCCCTGAATTTTCGAACTCACTCGAAGAAACCGACCGTTATGAGACAAAAGACAGTGTGACTATACGGTCCTCCCGTTACCCAGGGAAGTCTACTACTGATACCCAGTCAAGTTTGTTTGGGCAAGTCTTCAATTCCTCGAATAGTTCAGGTTTTTTTCTCGTAAAGTCCTTTCTCTCTGTCTTGTCGTTTGTTTTCCTGATACGGAGAATGGAGACTTCCTCAGTAAAGACTGAGGAACGAAAGGAAAGAGACCCGAAGGAAGAGTCCATTCTAATCCGAACCCTTCACAACTTTTATCCGTCAATTTTTGAACCTTTTTGTGTGTCTCCAGGGACTGGGTGTGTCTCCCTCCTAGAGTTGTCCGTGTTTTGTGTTACGAGATGGCGGTGACTGTGTCGTCCCTAAGACCTTGTGTCTTAACTTGCTCCGCAAAAATCAAAATAACAAAGAAGTCTTGAGCGCCGGGAAGGACAGTTTTGGTGTGTAAGATCCGACTGGGAGGGTAAATTTTGTATCCCCTCTGAGACTGGTTTGAGGCGTGTCTTATCTCGGAGGAAGTGGAGAAGCACCTAGTCCCTGGATCCCCAACCCGTTACGTCCTGAAATTTGTCGCCAGAGATATTCAATCTTTCGTCTTGACGGTCTCTTCCTGTACCAGAGTTCTAGTTATAATTGTCCTTCGCCTGCATTCGGGGTCCCTGGGGCGTCGATTCGATTTCCTGAAGTCTTGAAGAGTGCCGCTACGCTCCTGTGTGACCCCTGCGCTTTACCCCTGCCATCAAACTTGCAGGTGTCTCAGGGAGCTTTGGGTGCACACTTCCTGTTGTCCGACACCCTGATGCTTTAGGCCCAAAATTTGTTTGTTTGACTGGTCTTGAGAGACAGCGAGCAAATTTGAGTTAAGGCCCAGACGTCCTATGACGCGGGCGCGCCCACCTTCTAGGCAATGTTTCCTTCCACTCACGCCATGTGTCGACGGAAGGTCTCCCAACCTGCTCCGGCCTTCCCGTCCATCCATCCCCGTCCCGGCCACCCCCGTCTCAGAACGGAGGGGAGTGGGGTCGGGGACAGTCAAAACCCAGACAGGAAGACAGGTCGACACGAAGGAAAGAGACGGACAATTACGGAAATTTAGAGCAACCAAAGGAGACCTCGTCTCGACGAAGGAAGGACAAGATTCACAAAGTGTGTTGAATTCCGTTTTCTCTTCTTAAAACTCTCGACTGAGATACCCTTCGGCTCTACAAAAGTCGTTCAACCTTTTGTCCCTTTTACCTTTTCGGGAAACACACTCACACACTTCTACCCACAGAGGTGTTACTGCTTTTCATCTTACATTAGTTAATCTTCCTTAAGTATCCCGGACCTGAGGTAGCATCTGGACAAGTACGACTAGTACGAGCCGGTGGAAAGGTTACCTGAGATTTGAGACACAAATCACGGATACTTTTGTTGTTGTCTTCCTATTCTGGGGGGGAGGTTTGTCCCCTTGGAACTTCTAGTATAGATCCAATGTGTACCGGATTCTGTTTTGTATGTGATTAGTGGGGAAGGATGTCTGTCAGGTAGTTAAAAAGACATAGATAGTCTCACATTGGATCTCGAATAACTAATAACTGATTGACAAACTGACAAACTCGTGTATCGTGGACTTACTACCCCAATAACACTGACATAAAAGGAACCAAATACATTCAGAGTTTCTTAAACCCCACCACCCAAGTCTATGCACGTGTACCCGAATTTTCTAAAAGTGTTTACGACCAGTCCCAGGAACCGATTCTCCTCTGAGACGGGACCCGGGCGACCACATTATTTGACGTCAAGTGATAGACGTAACAGGAAGACTCATTCAAACAAAGGGTCTTGCACACCGATGTTGTTAGTGAAGTCGTCATCGTCGTTGTTGTTAATTGTCTCCGCATACCTACACTCTCAACCTGATATTTCTTTCGACTCGTGACTTCTTAACTACGGAAAGTTGACACCACAACCTCTTCTGAGAACTCTCAGGGAACCTGACGTTCCTCTAGGTTGGTCAGGTAGGATTTCCTTTAGTCAGAACCCACAAGAAACCTTCCTGACTACCACTTCGACTTTGAGGTTATGAAACCGGTGGACTACGCTTCTCGACTGAGTAACCTTTTCTGGGACTACGACCCTTTCTAACTCCCGTCCTCTTCCCCTACTGTCTCCTACGCTACCAACTTACCGTAGTGGCTGAACTACCTGTACCCAAACCCACCTGAAGCCCTCAACCACTACCGGTCCCTCCGGACCGCACGACGACAAGCACCCCAGCGTTTTTCAACCTGTGTTGAGTCGCTGACTTGAATTGACTTGACTTAGACACATAGTTGTCTAAGATCGTCCTCATTGCCATACGGTAAAGACACCAATACAATATTTGCTGTCACACCCAAGACCAGAGGGAGAAAGAAGGACCTGAGTGAAGGATTCTGTTTTCGGTCGACGGGACAACATTCGTCCAGAGGTCAATGTTAATGACTCCAAAGGAGGATTGCCTAGTAGACTTACTAAGTCAAGTCAAGTCAGGTCAGCGAGTCAGCAGAGACTGAGAAACCATGGGTTACCTGACGTCGTACGGTCCGGAGGGACAAGTAGTGGATAAGGTCCTCAAATGAGTTTGAGTACAGGTAACTCAGTCACTACGGTAGGTTGCTAAAGTAGGAGACAACAGGGGAAGACGAGGACAGAAGTTGGAAAGGGTCATAGTCCCAGAAAAGGTTACAGTGAAGAAGCGTAGTCCACCAGTTTCATAACCTCAAAGTTGAAGCCGTAGTCAGGAATGTCACTTGTGGGTCCTGACTAAAGGAAATCTTACCTAACCATCCTAGAGGAATGTCAGGTTCCCTGAGAGTCTCAGAGGAGGTTGTGGTGTCAATTTTTCTTAGTTAAGAAGTCACAAGTTGAAGGAAATATCAGGTTGAGAGTGTAGGTCTGTACTGATGACCTGTTTGGTATGGAAACTGATGTACCTGGAAACAACCGTTTCATTAGAAAGACGAAAAACTATACGACACATCCAACCAGTATTGAAAAGAAAGTCCTTATTCGTAGAAATTAATGTACCGACGTCAGTGGTAGACGTCACTCAAACCTTGTGCTTTTTTTTTTCAGACAGTGAGAAAGGTAACAAAGGGCATGTTTTTTCTAGAAGTGCTTGGTCTATTAGTACTACTACACTAGTGATTAGATCTCGGTCTGTAGGACCTTACACTTCAGTTCACCCGGAATCTTTCCTAGTGATGCTTGTTTCGATCACCTCCACTACCTTAAGGTCACCTCGATAAAGTTTAGGACTTTCTACTACGACACTTTCACGACGTGAGTTATACGGTCGTTTAAACCTTTTGAGTCGTCACCGGTGTCCTGACCTTTTCCAGTCAAAAGTAAGGTTAGGGTTTCTTTCCGTTACGGTTTCTTACGAGTTTGATGGCGTGTTAACGTGAGTAGAGTGTACGATCATTTCAGTACGAGTTTTAAGAGGTTCGGTCGGAAGTCGTTATGCACTTGGCACTTGAAGGACTACAAGTTCGACCATAATCTTTTCCGTCTCCTTGGTCTCTAGTTTAACGGTTGTAGGCGACCTAGTACCTTTTTCGTTCTCTTAAGGTCTTTGTGTCGATAAAGACGAAATAACTGATACGGTTTCGGAAACTGACACACCTAGTGTTAGTTGATACCTCTTAAGACTTTCTCTACCTTTATGGTCTGGTGGATTGGACGGAGAACTCTTTAGACATACGTCCAGTCCTTCGTTGTCAATCTTGAGCTGTACCTTGTTGTCTGACCAAGGTTTATCCTTTTCCTCATGCAGTTCCGACATATAACAGTGGGACGAATAAATTGACGATACGTCTCATGTAGTACTCTTTGTGACCTGACCTTCTTTGTGATCGACCTTAGTTCTGACGACTCTCTTTATAGTTATTGGAGTCTGTACGTCTACTGTGGTGGGAATACCGTCTTTCACTTCTCCTTGATTTTTCGGAGAACTACTTCCACTTTCTCCTCTCACTTTTTCGACCGAATTTCGAGTTGTAAGTCTTTTGCTTCTAGTACCGTAGGCCAGGGTAGTGAAGTACCCTTTATCTACCCCTTTGTCACCTTTGTCACAGTCTGAAATAAAAACCCCCGAGATTTTACTGACGTCTACCACTGACGTCGGTACTTTAATTTTCTGCGAATGAGGAACCTTCTTTTCAATACTGGTTGGATCTATCGTATAAGTTTTCGTCCCTGTAATGAAACGGCTGATTCCAGGTAGATCAGTTCCGATACCAAAAAGGACACCAGTACATACCTACACTCTCAACCTGACACTTCTTCCGACTCACGGCTTCTTAACTACGAAAACTTGACACCACAACCTCTTCTGAGAACTCTCAGGGAACCTGACGTTCCTCTAGTTGGGACCCTAAAGAAACCTCCCTTACTACGAGTTCGACTTTGAGGTCATGAAACCGGTGGAGTACGTTTCTCAACTGAGTAACCTTTTCTGAGACTACGAGCCTCCCTAACCCCCGTCATCCTCATCCCCTGCTGGCTCCTACCGTACCGACCTACCGTAGTGTCTGAGTTACCTGCACTCAGACTCACTTGAGACCCTCTACCACTACCTGACCCTCCGGACCGCACGACGCTAAGTACGCCAGCGTTTCTCAGCCGGTGTTGACTCGCTGACTTGACTTGACTTGACTAAACGGTACTTCAAAACCCTGGTCTACGGTACTAGAATCAAAAGACTTACGACTCTAAATTCGGTTGAAAAAGTGAGAGGAGAAAGTGAAAGTAGTTCTCCGAAAAATCGAGAAGAAACGAAAGACGGGATTCCCAGCACTGTAGACATACAGACTCTAATAACCATAAAGAGTGTCGTTAGAACTAAGGTCGAACACAAAGTATGTTAGGTCGTAAAGAGTACTACATGAGACGTATACTCAATTTATTTGTCCCACTGGGTACGAATTCGACCCCGGTTCTCGTCACGGTTATTATCCTAGTGTGTTCTCGAACGACCTCTTACTTTCAACTGTGTGTCTCATGTGGAGCTCCACTTGTAAGACTCTCCTCGTTATAAGTCACAGAAGAGAGGGTCACCCACACGGGGTTAGGGTGGTCGGAGGGTGGTGTCTAGTCTTTATGTCGATTCTTTGTCTAGGCCCCGAGATAAGGTGGTTGGTCCCTCGTCTGTAGTGATGTCTCTCCCGTCACTTTTGGTGTCTCTTTACCCCTTCAAGGGGAGTTATAAGTCCCGTCCGTGACCAGTATCATTGTGTTAGTTTCGGGACTAGTTCCCCTATTCCCGTGTTTGGAGACCTGGTTGGAGTGGGTGGTTCAACGTCTGTGGTCTTCCTTCTGATTGATCTAAGGACATCGGAAGTTTTATCTCTAGTGTCTGTCTTTTGAACTATTTTACTCTACCGTTTCTTTATCCAATATATATCTCTTCGTTGTAGTTTGGGATGTTCTTGGTCATTTATTTCTCCTCTATCCGTTAGATTGCTGCTGGAGAACGAACATCAGTAGAATTCACCTCTATGATCTGCAAAAGTGTTTAGGATCCGCGGACTATTAAGAAATTAGGTGAAGAAAAGTGTGTAAAAAGACTCTTACAAGATAATCTACAAATTTAGAATTTTAGTATTTACTATCACTGTTTTGATTAGTCTTTGACTCCTGTGTATTCTGTCACAGACTCCTTCACTTCTATTTGAATTTCAATTCAAGAATTCTTTAATTTATTCTCACGTAAATTTTTTATACCAACTTTGTGTCCCTTTAGATGAGTATCGAGACACCTCTGGTTTCACCCTACCTTAACTTATCTTACGTCTTCTGACCTATAGAGAAGTTCTTTTAACTATATGGTTCCTTCCCTTGAAAATATGTTTCTACCCGTGTTATTTCCTGTCTTTACCACACCTGGATTGTCTTCACCTTTTATAATTCTTTTTACCCCTTCTTATGTGTCTTCTCTATATGTTTTTTCTAGAATTACTGATTGTATTGGTCCTATCACACTACTCAGTGGATCTCTGTCTGTAGGACGTCGGACTTCAGTTCACCCGGTACCCTTCCTTGTGACTTATTTCGATCACCTCCACTATCTTAAGGTCAACTCGACAAAGTTCAGGATTTTCTACTACAACGAGTTCACGACGTGAGTTATACAGTCGATTAAACCTTTTGAGTCGACATCGGTGTCCTGACCTTTTTCAGGCATAAGTAAGGTTAGGGTTTCTTTCCGTTACGGTTTCTTACTACTTTGATGGTGTGTTAACGTGAGTAAAGTGTACGATGGTTTCATTCCAAGTTTTAAGAGGTTCGTACCTAAGTTGTCATACACTTGGCTCTTGAAGGTCTACAAGTTCGACCTAAATCTTTTCCGTCTCCTTGGTCTCTAATTCAACGCTTGTAGGAAACTTAGTATCTTTTTCGTTCTCTCAAGGTCTTTTTGTAGGTGAATACGAAATAACTGATACGGTGTCGGAAACTACCACACCTAGTTTTGTTTCACACCTTTTAAGAATTACTCTACCTTTATGGTCTGGTGGAATGGGTGGTGCAATCTTTAGACTTATGGTTAGTTCTTCTTTGTCATGACCTCTACCTTATCACCTGATCAAGGTTTACCCCTTTCCTTATACAGTTCTGACGGATGACAGTGGGACGAATGAACTGAATATACGTCTTATGTTGTACGTCCTCTGGAGCCAAGCCAGGGACCCAACCCTTCTAGGGGACGTCTTCCCTTCCCGATGGGTGTGCTCTTATGTGGTCATAAGACCGGATTTCTTAAGGTACCTAATATATCAGGTATCCTAGTGTTTCTCAACCAGTCTTGACTCACTGAAAGTGAAAGTGAAACGTAGTACACTTTAAGCCCGAACTTCTTCGTGTTTGACCTTAGTTCTGACGTCCCTCTTAATAATTAAAGTCGATATGCCTACTGTACTGGGATGACCGTCTTTTGTTTCTCCTTGACTTCTCAGAAAACTACTTTGACTTTCTCTCCTCACTTTTACAACCGAAGTTTGAGTCGTAAATATTTTGATTCTAGTACCGTAGACCAGGGTAGTAAAGTACCGTTTATCTACCCTTTTGTTAGTTTTGTCACTGTCTGAACTAAAAGAATCCGAGGTTTTAGTGACGTCTACAACTGCAGTTGGTACTTTCATCTTTTGCGAACGAGGAACCTTCCTTTCGATACTCGTTACATCTGTCGTATTATTTTTTGTCTCTGTAAGGAAACGTCTGTTTACAGACAGATCAGTTTTGATACAAATAAGGTCATCAGTACATGCCTACACTCTCAACTTGGTATTTCTTCCGACTCCTAGCTTCTTAACTACGAAAATTTGACACCACAACTTCTGAGAACTCTCAAAGAATCTGACGTTCCTCTAGTGTCGTGAGGTAAAGAAATCTTCTTTTAGTTAGGACTTATAAGCAACCTTCCTGACTACGACTTCAACTTCGAGGTTATGAAACTGGTAGACTACGCTTCTTGACTACGTGACCTTTTGTAGGACTACGACCCATTCTGACTCCCGTCCTCCTCTTCCCCTGCTGTCTCCTACTCTACCAACCTACCGTAGTGACTACCTGTACTCAAACTCGTCCCAGACCCTCAACCACTACCTGTCCCTTCGGACCGCAGGACATCAGGTACCCCAGGGTCTCAACCTGTGCTGACTCACTGACTTGACTTGACTGACTATCCATATTAACTAAGAGAAACGCCATGTCATCATGTTTTAACATTTTGTCGATTTAAGGTTTATCTTGAAAAATTTGACTAAAGAAATGTACTAGATCTTTAACAATATCGAACTTAGTTGATAATTGTTATACCACCTTTTACACGATTCGTAAATAAGCAAATAAAATTTTAAGATACTCCATTAACTTATATAATTTATAAAATCCTAAAATCTTAACCCCGTTTATGTAAATTCTATAAATTATACTCTAGTATATTCCTTTTCTCTTTGAAACTTCAGTTGGACTCTACACGTAAGAAAGTGAAAGTCTTGCAAAACGAAGGACTTCACTTTTTTCATAAACTCAAACTTTAAATAACTCTTCCAGAATAGAGATCAAGGGTCACCTATCCTTCAATATTTAGTCTTTTGTTTTTGGAGAGGGGTCATAAGGATCTTTAAATCGTCAAACAGACGGTGAAGTGAGTGTGTAAAAACCGATCTCCATGTTTCTTTGAAATTTTCCTGACAGTATGTCAATAAGTTTTACCCGTCAAAAGGATCCTGGGGGTTCTTTACCTTCTCGTTGGTTACTTACGTCTAACAGTGTTGTGTTCTCCTCTGAAAATAAAGTGTGACACTACTTCCTTTCATTTGTGGTCTCTACTTAAATACTTACTAAATTCTCTGTCTTATCCCATCCACTGTGTAAAGATACTGTTGTCACCTGTGTTTAGGTCCAAAAGGTTTTAGTAAAGGTGACTTCTACTAGAAGGTTTTGGTAGACTACTTCCCACTGAAGGAGTGACGAGGAACCTGGAGAGGAGACTCAGTAGAGGTAGGTAAGCATGGATGGACCCATATACCAACAACAAAGGGAAGAGGAATATAAGGACCCTACAAAGCTAACGAGGTCTTTCCACTAGTCCAGGTCGAATCTCGGGTGTCCTGGACAAGTAGTCTTTTTCCTTATAAACACAACAGTCTCTAAGTAGTCACAGGTTAGGTTATACATAAGTCAACTCTGCTCTTACGTTCCCTGTTACAATTTCTCGGACCTTTTACTAAAGGGGTTTAAGAAATAAGTTTAGTGGATATATTGTGATTGTTTATGTATTGTAGTCTAAGACTCTATGACTAGTTTATGATACTTCCGTTTCATTCACACATTGACACTTTAATTCTTGTCTACACTGATAAATTATCACCCCGGCACTTTCCTCAGTAGTCGTTTAGGGTAAAAAAGACTACAAAGAAGGGGGTTTGCTTGTAAGTCCTCAGGACTCTAGTTTCGGAGTGTGAGTGGTATGAATTCTGGAGTGACATCCCCTCCTAAATTCCGTCCTTAAAGACTCTCTCCATATTCGATCCTAGTCCGTCTCTTTTGTCCTCATGAACGTCAAGTCGAAAATATTAAATGGGACTCACTTCACGGAGTCCGAGGGATGCGACTCACACCCAATTAAGTAACTTTGGTTCTGTTCCTAAGACCACTCGTGACACTCCCATAACTTTCCGACGACGAGTTGGTGTTCTCTACGGACCTAAGAACCGGAGGACTCCTTTTCTTAAGTTAGACCCCGGTCTATACTCCGAACTAACAGGTCTCGAAAACACATTATTTCAATATAATTGCATATTCTCTCTCTCTTTCGAAGACTGTATCTGTAGTCTTTCCCTGTCTTTCTCACGGGGGAGCGATCACAATCGTTTCCTCAATATGTGTAAATTAATCAATAAGGTCACTTAGTTTTCTTACAGACCTCCAACATTTCCGGAGTGATCTGGGTGAGGGTATTAAATGTAAAATTCTGTTGTCCTGATCGGTCTTCCAAAAAAAGGTCTCTGACAGGAGTTCGTACTATTAAAGAATGTATTAGGATTCCTTACATCTCCCCCCCCTTTTTTTTTTTCAAACAAGAAGGAGGAACTCTTAAGGTCTGGGGAGAGAGGAACCCCTAGGGGCCTGAATAGTTGGACGGATCTTTATCTGAGAGAGTCACACTGACTTACCCCTGGATACTTATCTGGGACCCCAAGTCGCTCTGACGACCAGAGTCCTTCCACCAGTGGATCACGTCCACGAGTGTCCTGACCGACCACACTCGAGTCCCTGGGCGTCCGACGGACGAGGGTCTGTCCACGACTCCGTCGTTGTCGTACCTCGTCAAGTCCCTTTGACAGATGTTATGAGACATAGTAGAAAGAATAATCTTGGTAGGGTCACAGGTTCATCAATGTTTTACCCTCTCCTCTATGTTGTATCTTTACTACCCTATATAGACTTCAATACTCTTTAAATTTCGATCACTCATTTGATTAAAGGTGTATACGGTAGAGATACCGTATAGTTCCTATAAAGATAACTTTGGAATGTCGGTCGAAGACAGAATGATATTTATCAAGTAACACTAGAGAAGTGATATTGGAATTTATTCCACCCGCTCCAATGACAACCACCACCCAATTGTAAAGTAAGTAATGTTGGTTGGCTTTGTTATTTTCGGTAAGTGAAAATAATTATTGGTCCATAATTAAAATGTATATCAACTTTATTTTGGGGAAAAGTTAGGTGCCATACTAGGTACTAATTTATGTCTAGTTTTCATGACTCTTTCTATAAGTAAAAAACTATACTGCACTCTAAACAAATAAAAATGTCGAATAGTATGTTTCGGATCCTTCGTGAATCGTTCTTACCATATGTCATTAAGGTTCGGAAAAGGTCCTTCCCAAAGATTATGTAAAGATCCAATAGTGACAGAAATAAAGTTGTAACAATTCATTATTAGTACTGCACAAGTATAATATTTCTGTGTAATTATAACGTCACTTGACAGTAACACAAGAAGAATGTTTAGTTCCTATAATGACAACTTTGGTATGTTGGTTGAAGACAGAATAAAATGTAATGTAAATTAGAGTACCGTTGGAGGTCTATAAAGTGTAGTTACTGTTTGTAAATCTACCAGTAACAGGTAAAATGTAGTACCATAGGAAGTAGAAGATTACCTCTTATCTATCTTTACCAACGTTGTGTTATATTTTTCCGATTAGAAATTATTTGGTAGTTTTTAGATACAAACCTTTGTGTGATCTTTGTTTCGTATGATACCTAATAAACTCACGACTTAATGTAAGTGAAGTTTATTAGAGTTTAGTACAGTAATAATTATTCGTATGTATGTAAAAATTCTTAACATTGAAAGATTAGTAGTTGGAAGGAGAGTTAAGTACGGTTATATAGGTAAAAGATACACAAAGTTGATACCTCATTAGTGATGTCAGTAAGAGGAAGTCTCTTTGAAGACTTTTGTTTCAACTACTTTACGGAAGATCACTTTCGTCTCTATAATACAACGGTTGTTTCGAGGCAGATCAGTTCCGATACCAAAAAGGTCACCAGTACTTACCTACACTCTCAACCTGACACTTCTTTCGACTCGCGACTTCTTAACTACGAAGACTTGACACCACGACCTCTTCTGAGAACTCTCAGGGAACCTGACGTTCCTCTAGGTTTGTCAGGTAGGATTTCCTCTAGTCAGGACCCACAAGAAACCTTCCTGACTACCACTTTGACTTTGAGGTCATGAAACCGGTGGAGTACACTTCTCAGCTGAGTAACCTTTACTGGGACTACGACCCTCCCTAACCCGCGTCCTCCTCTTCCCCTGCTGTCTCCTACTCTACCAACCTACCGTAGTGGTTGAGCTACGTGTACTCAGACTCACTTAAGGCCCTCAACCACTGCCTGTCCCTCCGGACCGCACGACACTAAGTACCCGAGCGTTTCTCAACCTGTACTGACTCGTTGACTTGACTTGACTACGTTAGAGACTATAAATAAAACTAAATTGAAAACTAATTTATGGAAAGATGTATAAACAATGTAATAAAGGTATCCAAAGAATATATTTGAGAACACAAAAAACTACGTACAAACCCCGTTTGGAGAAGGTAGTGAACAAGGTAATGATCCCAACTCACACACAAGAGTCTACAAATCACTCTAATGATGACACTGATTTCCGAAACGGTGTAAGACACGTAAATATTCCAGAGAGAGGTCATACTTAAGCGACTACGACTCACTCTACACGCGTGACTTATTTCCGGAACGATGCAAGAAATGTAAATATTCCAGAGAGGGGTCTTACTTAAGCGACTACACATCATTCTTGACTCATGACTACTTTCCGAAACAATGTAAGAAATGTAAATATTCCGAAGAGAGGTCATACTTAAACGACTACAGCTCATTCTAAACTCGTGGCTTATTTCCGAAACAGTGTAAGAAATGTAAATATTCCAGAGAGGGGTCTTACTTAAGCGACTACAGGTCATTCTTCACTCTCTGCTACTTTCCGAAACAATGTAAGAAATGTAAATATTCCGAAGAGAGGCCATACTTAAGCGACTACTATCCAATCGACACTCATTGTCTGTTTCCGAAACGATGTAAGACATGTAAATATTCCAGAGAGAGGTCATACTTAAACGGCTACTATCCCCTCTACACTCATTGCGTATTTCCAAAACGATGTAACATACGTAAATATTCCAAAGAGAGGTCATACTTAAGCGTCTACAACTCATTCTACACTCAACATTCATTTCCGAAACGGTGTAAGACATGTAAACTTTCCAGAGAGAGGTCACACTTAAGAGACTACAAGTCATTCTTCACTCGCTTCCAATTTGTGAAACGATGTAAGACATGTAAACTTTCCAAAGGAAGGACATACTTAAAACAATACAGATGAATCTACCGTACTGAATGATTTGTGAAAGGGTGTATAGAATGTGAAGAAAAGAAAGACACCTAAGACTTGTCACACGACAACTTATTCAAGACTTCTGACTAATCTTTGGACTGGTATAGGTGATGTTTAGGAGAGAAGTCCTGTTCATGAGAATAGATCTCTTTTTGGACTGTAAACTAGTTTCCATAAAGATGTAAATAATGCAAATCTTAGCAGACATCTAAGCCCAGGGACTACAAAGTATTCAAAACGTAAAGGAAGTTACCACATGGGTCAAAGTAACGGACTTATGGAAGAGTGAGGTGGTATTTATGAGAACATTAATAACCTCGACATCAACAATGATTTCCAGACTGAGTAAAATAATGTGTATCTTTCAACACATAATTGGTATAGTGTTATACATAACTTGTTCCTACCAACCTAACACAGAGAAGGTAATAGTAGTTGTAACATGTAGAACCTTACCACTCTTTTATAGACAACCCCCTTCTGTTTACTGGGGGACGAGTGCCTAGGGAGTTTAACTAATCTAACACTCAAACGGGTGAGTAACAATTTAATATCCACAAGTCTGTACGAACTTACATACAAATCAGCTTCGGAAGCAAGTCTTAACAGACTTACTCATAAACGTCATCTCTGATCTAATGGAAGGTCTAAAAGGTACAAAGGAAAATCTCTTGTACATACAAAGTTTTTTCCTACCTTTAGTCAAGAATTTGTGAATGTGAAGAGCCGTCTACAACTGCTGACTTCAACTACAAAAAGGGTTAAACTGAGTGTAACGAGTAAAGAGAAAGATCATGAGAATCGTATTACACATTGACAGAGGTAAAGAAATACAAGTATATTTGTAGGAGAGACAGAAAGTATATGGGAACATATAAGGGTCAGAAAGTAATTTAGATTTAAAGACACCACTTTATAAACTATATAAGGATCCAAACGATAACCCTTGTGTATAAGTTTATGAAAAACTAAGAAACCGTACTTTAGGACCCACAGAACACCTCTGTATCGACTTTCTATGGTTAATTGTTCATTGAAATTGACGATAAAAGTCTTTTATAGAAATTTGTAAATCTCTTTTGACTACTGATATCGATCCTAGTTCCTAGTTCTATGGTTCCAAATCCGTCTAACACCTCTAGTAGAGAGAGAGGTGTTAACTTACTCTTTACCTTGTTAAGAGTGTTCCGGGTCGACTATGATCGTCTCCGGGTACCTTTAGACTTTCCTGTTCTTTCTAAGGACGAGACGTCACATCCTGTTTTCTTTCTTCTTCCTTTTCCTCTCCTCTTTTCACCCAACTCCGGACGCTGGGACGCCCCTCTACTTTTACTCCTCTCCATGGGTATAGGACCCTTCGGGGAGAGACCCCCTCGAGTCAAACCTGTCTTCCTCTCGGAGTAAGAGACACCCTTCTCTTGTGCCGTTGGTCGCACATCGTCGTCCTGTCTCACTCTGGACGTGTGTCCCATGACTGGGGTCGGGACGGGTGGGTCGGAATCTCCGTACAGGTGGTTACTTCTTTTCTCGACGCACGACTTTACGCCCCATACCTCTCGTCTGGTTCCGTCTACTGACGTCAACCGACACTCCTTTGTAGGACTTCCCTACCCTCATTCCCTCCTCGAACCTTTTGCCCTACAAACACCACCTTTGGACTTGGTGGTCTCTCGTCTCACGGTAACCACTCACTACGGGTTTCTTCTTCGGGTAACGTACAGAACAATGAACACGGGTGAGGACGAACGGTTCCTGATGCTTGAGGTGTGTGTATCCAGAAAACTTGAGGTCGGTGTCGGAGGGGGTAGCTGCAGGAGGTTTTAGTCGTCTGAGGACACGAGACCCCGTCGTAGTCCTCGTCTGTGGACACTCGACCGGTGTACGTGTCTACCTTTGACTTTCGTGTCCACTTAGGGTCGTTATTTCCTCTTTTCGACTTTGGTGAGGAACGTCGTTGTGTTCGGTGCCAGAATGTGGGTCTTGGCCGAAACATTGGAGTCGGGGATGTCTCGTAGACTTAGTTGCTGGTCCCGAGAGGGTCAGTACCGTCCACCTCGAAATCGTCGACACCTGAAACACCCGAGGATGTTTTCCCCCGACGGGGCGTCGTGGTGTCACCCAGGTCGGAGTGCGAGTTACGTTAGGGTCCTGGACTGAAGTGACTTAGATACGACCACTGGAACACTTTTGTTGTAGACTCTCTGTGATCCCGGTACACGGTAATGTAGGTGTCAATTCCAAGCGGTTCTCATCACGGTTTTGATGTATTGTACTCTCGAACTTTGTGTACTCTCCCCTGTGGTCTCGTGTTGGATTCCACTTGTAAGGATCTCCTTATTATGAGTCACTGAAAAGAGGGTCACCCACACGAGATTAGGGTGGACGGATTGTGGTATCTAGTCTTAGTGTCGATTGTAAGTCTAGACCTCCGAGATAAGGTCGTGCATCCCTCGTCCGTGGTGGTCTCTCTCCCGTTATTGTTGGTGTCTTGTTACCCCTTTGTCGGGACTTACAAGGCCCGTCCGAGACCAGTGTCAATTGTCGTTAGTTTGGTGTCTAGTTCTCTCCTATTCCCGTGTTTGGAGATCAGGTTAGAGTGGGTGGTTCCACGTCTGTGGTCTTCCTCCTGCTTGATCCAAGGACGTGGGAAGTTTTGTCTCTCGTGTTTGTCTTGCGACCTGTTTACTCTATCGCTTCTTTATCCAATATCCCCTTCTTTGTTCCATTTTTACAGGTCAAGTCAAGTCAAGTTAACGAGTCAGCACAGGCTGAGAAACGCTGGGGTACTTGACTTCGTACGGTCCGGAGCGACAGGTAGTGGTTGAGGTCCTCAAGTGAGTCTGAGTGTAGGTAGCTCAACCACTACGTTAGGTCGGTAGAGTAGGAGACAGCAGGGGAAGAGGAAGACGGGGGTTAGGGAGGGTCGTAGTCTCAAAAAAGGTTGAGAAGTGTACTCCACCGGTTTCATGACTTTAAAGTCGAAATCGTAGTAAGGAAGGTTTCTTATGGGTCCTGACTAGAGGAAATCCTACCTGACCAACCTAGAGGAACGTCAGGTTCCCTGAACAGTTCTCAGAAGAGGTTATGGTGTCAAGTTTTCGTATTAAGAAACCACGAGTCGAAAGAAGTGTCAGGTTGAGAGTGTAGGTATACTGGTGACCTTTTTGGTATCGGAACTGATCTGCCTGGAAACAACCGTTTCATTACAGAGACGAAAACTTATACGGTAGATCCAACCAGTATTGGAAGGAAGGTTCCTCATTCGCAGAAAATTAAAGTACCGATTATCAAGAATTTAGGTGAAGAACGGTGTGTACAAAGACTCTTACCAGATGATCTACAAAGTTAGATTTGTAGTATCTACTATTACTGTCTCTTGATTCGTCTTTGACTCTTGTGTATTCTGTCACGGACTCCTTCGACTTACGTTTATTCTATTTGACTTATTTCATGATTAAAATTCTTTAATTTATTTTTCTCTCTCAAATTTTGATACTAACTTTCTCCCTTGAGATTAGTAACGAGACACCTCTGTATTTACCCTTCCTTTAGTTATCTTGCCATTTCTAACCTCTAGAGAAAGTCTTTTAATCTCCATGGTCCTTTTACAGTATGTTTCTACCCTTGTTTTTTCCTGTCTTTGTTCTACCTGGATTTTCTTCGTCTTCAATAATTCTCTTCAACCGTTCTTATGTACTTTCTTGATATGTTTTTTCTAGAATTACTGACTCTATTGGTGCTACCACACTAGTGAATGGATCATTGTCTGTAAGACCGTAGGTTTCAGTTCAACCGGAATCTTCCGTACTGATGGTTGTTTCGATCAGGTCTACAATCTTGAGGTCGAATCGATAAAGTTCAGGATTTTCTACTATTACGATTTCAAGACGTGAGTCATTCGGTCGTTTAAACCTTTTGAGTCGTCACCGGAGTCTTACCCTTTTCCAGTCAAAAGTAAGATTAGTGTTTCTTTTCGTTACGGTTTCTTACGAGTTTGATGATGTGTTAAAAGGAGTAAAGTTTGTTGTTGTTTCCGAGTTTTAAGAGGTTCGTTCCGAAATTGTCATGTACTTGGTTCTCGAAGGTCTACAAGTTCGACCTAAATCTTTACCGTCTCCTTGGTCTTTCGTTTAACGGTTGTAGGGAACCTAGTATACTTTTCGTTCTCTCAAGACCTTTTTGTTGATGTAGACGAAATAACTGTGGTGGTGTCGGAAACTAACACACCTTGTGTTCTTAGACACCTTTTAAGAATTTCTCTACCCTTATGGTCTGATGGAATAGACGGAGGACTCTTTAGACATACGTACAGTTCTTCGTTGTCACTCATGACCTGTACACTGTTACCTGACTAAGGTTGAACCCTTTCCTCATGTAGTTCCGACATATAACAGTGGGACGAATAAATTGAATATACGTCTCATGTAGTACTCTTTACGACCCGACCTTCTTCGTGTTCGACCTTAGTTCTAACGACCCTCTTTATAGTTATTGGAGTCTATACGCCTACTGTGGTGGGAATACCGTCTTTCACTTCTCCTTGATTTTTCGGAGAACTAATTTCACTTTCTCCTGTCACTTTTTCAACCGAATCTCGAGTTGTAAGTCTTTTGCTTATAGTACCGTAGGCCAGGGTAGTGAAGTACCCTTTATCTACCCCTTTGTCACCTTTGTCACAGTCTGAAATAAAACCCCCCGAGGTTTTAGTGACGTCTACCACTGACGTCGGTACTTTAATTTTCTGCGAATGAGGACCTTCCCTTCAATACTGGTTGGATCTACCGTATAAGTTTTTGTCTGTGTAATGAAACGGTTGTTTCCAGACAGATCAGTTCCGATACCAAAAAGGACACCAGTACATACCTACACTCTCAACCTGACAACTTTTTCGACTCGTGATTTCTTAACTACGAAAACTTGACACCACAATCTCTTCTGAGAACTGTTCTCAGGGAACCTGACGTTCCTCTATGTCGGTCAGATAAGATTTCCTCTGGTCAGGAGGCACAAGAAACCTTCCTTACTACGATTGCGACTTTGAGGTCATGAACCGGTGGAGTACGCTTCTTCACTGAGTAACCTTTTCTGAGACTACGACCCTTCCTAACCCCCGTCCTCCTCTTCCCCTACTGTCTCCTTCTCTACCGACCTAACGTAGTGACTGAGCTACCTGCACTCAAACTCACTTGAGGACCTCAACCACTACCTGTCCCTCCGGACCACACGACGTTAAGTACCTCCACTTGATTCTATTTCCTAATAGGTCTTCCAAATTAGGTCTCTGACAGGAGACCGTCCTATGTATTAGGATTCCAAACATCTCCCTTTTGTTAAAACAGAAAAAAAAGGAGGAACTTTTAAGGTCTGGGGAGAGAGGAACTCCTGGGGATCTGAAAATTAGTTGGACGGATCCTTTACTGAGAAAGTGCTTCTCCTTGACTCCTGAGAGAACTACTTTGACTTTCTTCTCCACTTTTTAGACCGAAGTTTGAGTTGGAAGTTTTTGGTTCTAGTACCGTGGCCAGTCTAGCAAAGTACTGTTTCTCACCCTCTTTGTCACCTTTGTCACTATCTGAAATCAAAAAATCAAGGTTTTAGTGACGTCTACCACTGATGTCGGTCCTTTCATTTTCTGCGAACGAGGAACCTTCTTTTCGATACTGGTTGGATCCGTCGTATAATTTTTGGTCTTTGTAATGAAACGACTGTTTCCAGGTACATCAGTTTCGATGCTAAAAAGGTCATCAGGACATACCTACACTCTCAACCTGGTACTTCTGTCGACTCACGGTTTCTTAACTACAAAAACTTGACACCACAACTTCTTCAGAGAACTCTCAGGGAACCTACCGTTCTTCTAGTGTGGCGAGGTAGGATTTCCTTTAGTCAGGACTTATAACTAACCTTCATGTACCACTTCGACTTCGAGGCTATGAAACCGGTGGACTACGTTTCTTTTCTGAGTGACTCTTTCTGGGATGACGACCCTTTCTAACTCCTACTCTCCTCTTCCCCTGCTGTCTCCAAGTCTACCATCCTACGGTAGTGACTGAGATACCTGTACTCAAAATCGTCCGAGACCCTCAACCACTACCTGTCCCTTCGACGTCTGGTATCTAGTGTCTCAATCTGAGCTGACTCGTTGACTTGACTTGATTATACATATTAACTAAGAGAAACGACATATCCTCATGTTTTAACATTTTGTCGATATAAGGTTAATCTTTAAAATTATTTCTAAAGAAATCTATTAGATTTTTATCAGTATCAAATTTAGTTGGTAATTATTATATCACCTTTTATATTATTCTGAAATACAGTTAAATAAAATTTTGAGATACTTATCTTATATTATTTCATAAAATCGTACAATCCTAACCCCGTTTATGTGATTTCTATAAATTATACTCTAGTATATTCCTTTTCTCTTTGAAACCTCAGTTGGACTCTACGCGGAACAAAGTAAAAGTGGTCCAAAACGAAAGACGTCACTTTTTAATGAACTTAAACTTTAAATAAACCTTCCAGGATACACCGTGAGGGTCACCTATCCTTTAATATTTAGTCTCTTGTTTTTGGGCAGGGGTCATAAGGATCTTCAAACCGTCAAACAGATGGTGAGGTGAGTGTGTAAAGACACATCTCCATCTTCTTTTGAAATTTTCCTGACAGTATGTCAATGAGTCTTTACCCGTCTCAAAAGGATCCCAGGGGTTCATTAGTTTCTCATTGCTTACTTACCTCAAACAGTGTTCGGTTCTCCTCTGAAAATCAAGTGTGACACTACCTCTTTTCATTAGTGACCTCTATTTAAGTACTTACTAAAGTACTCTCTTACCCCGTCCACTATGTAAAGATACTGTGTTTGGGTCCAACAGTTTTTGGAAAAGGTGACTTCGTTTAGAAGGTTTTGATACGCTGCTTCCTACTCAAGAGAGGAACCTGGAGAGTAGACTCAGTAGTAGAGGTAGGTAAGTATGGATGGACCCATTTACCGATACCAGGGGTAAGAGGAATATAAGGACCCTAGGAAGTTAACGAGGTCTTTCCACTGGTCCAGGTCGAATCTCTGTTCTGGATAACTCGTCTCTTTCCTTATGAACACAACAATTCTCTAAGTAGTCATAGCTTAGGTTGTACACAAGTCCACTCTACTTTTTTGTAAAACAAGATCTTTTGCTAAAGGGTTTTATGAAATAAGTTTCGACGATATGTTATGATTGTTTGTGGATTGTTAGTCAGGACTCTAAGACCAGTTCATCATGATTCCGTTTTCATTTCATCACAGTTTCACTTTAATTCTCTCCCACGGTGATAAATTATAGTGTCTTAAATGTGTTAATGGTGATTGGATCTTCCTTCCTCCGTCTCATGTAGTTCCTTCTTTTTTGTAGTGGTCGTATTGCTTAACAGTAATTCGGAAAGAAAGATTTGAGTGTTTATGGGTAAAAGGGGGATCTTTTGTCTCTAGACTTTGATGACACTCTTCGTCTTTTAAAGTCTTCTGTAAGAACTGTACTGCCTTGATTTTGGGTCACCCATCTATTCCCTAAGACCTTCCGTCAATAGGAGTGGGTTCCTCCGGTCCAAGGGTATCAAGACATTGTAGTGTAGGGACATGTTAAGGGCGACTGACTCCAGGTCCGTAAGGGTGAGGAGAACTCACTTCAGATACCGGTGTAGGACCTTGCAGTCGACAGGGACTTTATGTGTCATGTCTACGGTACACCGGTACCCTTCTGAAGGATTACGCTGGCTTCTACTTTTGTCATTCAAGTCTTTGGACCAGTACTAAATCACCGAACCGACAATAATGTTTTATATAAAAAATGTGTGATTAGACTAGGTGTTCGGTAATCTCTTTGATAAGAATATACTTTCTCGTTAATATTTTATTAGTCCCGTTGTAATCGTATAAATAAGAAGTCACAGGATGAGTACACTATATCCTATTTAATAGTTTCTTTGTCTTAAAAAAAAAAAAAGAGAAAAATTTCTCATAAGACTCGGTTCTCAAGACTTCACCTGGATTCACGGTGTAAAAATCGTTCCAATAAACTCAATCATTACAACTTTTAAGACGAACTACTTACTGTTAAAACTTCTGGTTACTTTATCTTATCATTCCATTCTTAAGTATGAATTCACCTTGAAATTAACAAAATGTCTAAAATTGTCCACATTATCCTATCATTGGAAAGAACACCAGACCCGAGCACAACCTTTTCTTAAAGGTCTGTACTCTGTTTTACTCTCCTTTTATTTCAAATAATCTTACCTCCTGCGACAATCTTGTCGCCCGGTCGAGTCTACTCTTACCGACAACTTGTCCCCAGGAGTCAGGTGCAAGTATCGGTCCCATGTTCCTCACCCTATCCCCAGATCACCTAGTAACCACTTACCTACTCCGTGTATATGACCCGCCCCCTTCTCATTCTTTTTGTGAAAGAGGAATACCCCATCCTCCCCTCTAGTAAATTTGACGAGTCCTCCTGGACTTTAGGTAGTTATGAATGTTGTACCCCCTCCCTTTCTACCATTCCCCAGAACAAAAAGGTAAGGACACAAAGGAAAGGCAAGATTCTGGGAGGAACCAAAATAGATAAGAAAACAGGGACCCAGTGGTGTATGGAAGGAGAGAAATAAAAATCCCGGTCAAGAAACCGGGAACAACTATGGGACGAGTACAGATTGATAGATGGGTAAAGGGAAGAGTGTGTAAACCCTTAGGTCACAGTTCCTTTTTCTCCACTACTGGCGAGACCGAAGAAGTCCGACTCGTCCTCGTGTACCCCGAGACCCAAGGAAAACGGATGAGAGAATCCCTCGTAAATACCTCCCTCTACTCTCAGGTACCTTACTATTCCACTGAACAAAGTCGTAACAGATCCACAATCAGTCCGTTATAAGAACGTGCTGGTGAACCTTTAAACACCATAAAATCTTCTTCGTTTCAATTGTTCTTTCAATTTCCATGTACCAGCTATCTAATTCTCTTCATCTTTTTGACGAGTCCCCGATCGGTCCTCTTGGTCCTGACCTGTAACCAAGCACTGCAATCGCAAAGAGATCCATGCTCTTCTTCGTTCTTAGACCCGAGTATTTTAGAAATGGATTTTTGTAGAGTGAGAGTCTTCCGATCAAGACCCAAAAAGGGTCCCGTGTCTCAGGGAATAAAGACTAGAGATGAGACTTGACGAAAGCCGCCCCTACCCCCAACCCCCTACTCCCTCACCCCAACTTTCAGTCCTCGAACGACACCCAGTACTACAGTAGAAACATCTTTGTCGACCGTCTCAGGTCAGTCGTCCCAGGGAAGTATCGGTCTATAAACTAGTACGAAACCCCCGTAAAGAACCGGTTTCACAGGGTACCGTGACCCATCAGAGTAAGGGTCCAGATCCCTTCCAAGGTTACTATCCGGTAAGTTACACGACAAAGATCTCGTCCGGAACACTCATCGTTTTCAGAGACCTGGTATGGACAGCATAATCGGAGAACTAGGGTCTTTTATAAGGGATAACAACGAAGAGGGATATAAATCTAAATGTAAGAATGTTAGTAACTATCATATACCTCGACGTATAGTTGTAAAATAGTGTCCGAGTCAGTGTGTAAATCATTGGGTTCTTTGTTAGAAGACTTTGTTCACTGTATCTTTTATTATACCAATATCGATCGTCAATAAACCTCTTCCGTTACCGTGAGGTGAGATCATGAGAACGGACCTTTTAGGGTACCTACCTCCTCGGACAACCCGACGTCAGGTACCCCAGCAATTCTCAATCTGTGCTGACCCGTTGAAGTGAAAGTGAAAAGTGAAAGTACGTAACCTCTTCCTTTACCGTTGGGTGAGGTCACAAGAACGGACCTCTTAGGGTCCCTACCCCCTCGGACCACCCGACGGCAGATACTCCGGCGTGTCTCAGTCTGTGCTGACTTCGCTGAATCGTCGTCATCGTCGTCGTCGTCAATAATCAGCCCTACATTCTTACTTTTCCGTTCTTGAAAGTAATCCATCTCGGGTCATATAGGGTCCAGTAGACTGAAGTGAAGAATTTACTGATATCGGTCCACCATTAGAGGACCAACATATAGTACCTCATAGATTAGAAATCGACTTCTAACAAATGACTCTAATCAAAATCTTTGTTTGAATCTCACAGGAGAAATATTGAATTAATTTAGAAATTTTTTATATTGTATTCTTCCTTGATAGAGTCTTCACTCAGAATCAATTGTGATCTGAAATTAATTGTTTTGATCTTTGAATCAAATTGTTACTTTTTTTCAATTATAAATCATTTTGTATTATAAAAGTAATACTTACGTAATTGGGACATCGGTCCCTTCCGAAATTGGGTAGTTCATATTTACTCCAAAGAGTCCCTCGACCCTTTTCGGTCCGTCGGTACAATCTAAAGGGTATCAGGACTGAGAAACTAAATGTCGACAAGAAGTGGGTAAAAATTAAGGGACTAACTCTTCGTCTGGTACCGGTACAAAATTCCTGTAGTCCTACCGTTTTCAGATTGGTACTCCCCATAAAAACATTTTCTCTTCCTCGAAACAAATGTACATGGTATTGGAACGATAACGATAACGATTCAGTGAAGTCCGTTTCTTTGAGTATTAGAGAATAACTTTCGACGTAAGATTCTTTTGAAACAAGATAATTGTATCTCTAATCTGATTTAAGGTCAGACCATGGTCGAATGGTCTATCGTTTGTTTTGAACAAATAGTCAATTGGAATCTTTTAGAAAAGGTATTTAGTACTTCATCGTCATAAGAATGTTTCCCTAGTCTCACTTTGGTATCTTCCGTACAAATTTAGACTAATTTGACGTTAACTGTCACATCGGACCAGTGACGACACTGAACATTGTGAAATTGTCCTATTCATCTTAATATCAACTGGTGTAAAATAATCCCGTGTAGTCTAGATATACTTGAGGTGTATTAAAATCCTATAGACATAACCATTGTGGGTGGTGTGTCGTATTAGACTCTTCTAGATAGTGGGGAAGTTCTCATGAAGGGTACAGTGAAAGGTACAGGTCACTTGGGTCCAGCAAATTATCGAGGGACCCTACAGAGTCCCCGGGAGACTTCGTTAGGTTTCAGTCGATCTTCAGTTCAATGAATCCTTCAAAACACCTGTTTATAGTTTTCCCTATATTGTGAGTCAGTCTATTTTAGTATATCTAGTGACCCTTTATTATATAAGTGAATCGGTTTGATTGTTTCTTCTAAAGTATGTATTTGGATCTTGTCTAGTGTAGTCTCCATTTCTTTGAATTTCAGGTAATAGTTTCCGTCGTGTCGTATAGTTATCTTGAACATAAATACGTGTTTTAAGAAGGGAACCCCAGGTGAAAGGTATTTTGGAATAGTGAGAGATATGGGTAATGAAACAAAAGGGTAGGACTTTGTCGGTGGACATTCAGTCTGGATGAAGGAAAAGGGAAGTGTTTTACATTACAGTAAGGAGTATGGAAGAAATGACTTTTATTTATACGACGAAAAGAATTCGTTGGTTCTTGAATTCGTAAGACATCTAACCCCTTGTATTTATGGTCACTATTAAAGATTTTTTTTTTGTTTTTTGTTTTTTATTTAGATCTCTTGTAGAGTCCTACTGTAGTTCGTAATAAGTATTTATCAAGTTTTAGAGATCAAAGAGACATTCTCCTTCAATCAGGAGTCATCACTTACAAAGTCTTAGAATAAAATAAACCTTTACTGGATCGATAAGTTATTTGAAGACAGTGAATCAAATCGTGTCGGGATCTTTAAGTCCAATGGTTTTAGACCTCTTACAAAATCTGTCTGTAAAGATTTGATATTAATAAGAATTTTCTTAAAGAGACTTTCGAGTACAGAGAAAATGTAAAAGAAACTTCAAAAAAAGGGGGGGGAAAGGATCTCCATGAAACGACCAACTGTTTGAACATTGTCTATATTTTTATATTGTTATAAATTGAATATTATTTGGATCCGTGTTACTTTTATGACACGATTACTGAGAATCTGTATAGATGTAATCTACTCGTTTGTTTGTAATCATGATCTATAAATTATAAATATAAAGGGTCAGGTGTGCTTAGACTTTAAGTAAATCCAACTAAAGAGAACATCAATCTTAACAGACTAAACATTCACTAATGAAAGAAAATCCGGTTAATTTAATCTTGAGTGAATGTTGAAGTTGTTATGATAATTTTGTTTTGTTTTGTTTTGTCTCGCGTGTGACTCTGGATATATTTAGGTCCGTATGTCTCTAGAGTATCAAAGGACGGACTCTAAATTTTGTAGAGAAACTGGGAAACAAACAAACAAACCGAACTTCAAGACTAAACGGGTTCCGACTCAGTCCAGAGTCCGTTTCACCCGTCACATAAAGTTCCTGTATCTTTCCCAATTAAAGTTCGAAAAGATCTGTCCGGAAAATTGTTCGACGACGACGATTCAGTTAAGTCAGCACAGACTGAGACACGCTGGGGTATCTTCCGTTGGGTAGTCCGAGGGGGGTAGGGACCCTAAGAGGTCCGTTTTCGTGACCTCACCCATCAACAAAAATTTACATATACGTTTCTCTTAACCAAAACTTCAAAGGTTCTCTTTCTTTTAAAGTAAAATTCGTCAAAAGAGGTCTCAGATTTCCTATAGTCCCGGTAGGACACGGTTTTTCAGTACAAAGGAAAGACATCAGAATCAAAATATCGATTTTATATCTGGTTTATCACGAGTTTAACTGAGACTATAGTCCCCGTAAAGTCGAGTATTTTTAAAACCTGACAGGGAGACTACCCTTCACTCCAGAAACAGGGTACTCTTCTTAGACTTTGTAATTCCCTTAAACGTCCTTACTCCCTTCGAACCATGAAGGGTCCGGACTCTTTCTCCTCATCAGTCTTTCCTTATGAAATCCTACAAGTCCTCACCCCCTTCGAACCAAAAGAGAGGTGGACTCTCTATTCGAAGGAATTTCCCCTAAGAAATCTTACAATCCTGTCAAAAACTAGGAAGTCCGAGGACTTATATCTTCTTTCTGGACCTGGTTTCCCTTGGAGTCTTAGGAAAGGATCTCTAGTACACCTATACTTTCCGGCTTATCCCCAGTAGATCCTTTAGACTGCCTCTGTCTGTCTCTCCCTGTCCTCTGTCTCTCCGTTGTCTTACGTTCCTTTAAGACTCAGGAAAGGGAAGAAAACCGTTTTGGATCACAAGGTAAGTCTCCGGTAAAAACCCCCCAGGGGGTAAACATAACCTCGGTCCGGAAAACCTCCCAGTTTTAGAAGGTCAAAGACTGTTACATCGCTTTCAGAGTCATACTCTCTCGGAGGACCCTACATTGTCTTGGGTGAGAATCGGATGGATGATATCTTACCCTCATGACTCTCAGTGACCGACTGTCTTTCCTCATCGAAAAGAGGGTCGCTAGAGAGCCACATTGATTACGTGTTTTACCGGCTCACAGGGTTGTTAGCGTAGGCTGTCTCTCTCTTCTGGAGACTCTTGGGACATCGATTCGGTGGTCCACTGTGTCCGTCTTTTTCTGTCTCTGAGGGCCCACGTTGGTCCACTGAGTGGTAAACCACTAAGGGACTTTACACCTTCCGTGAGAACCCTACCGAGTCTCCGTTGTGGGTCCGAGGACATTTAGTTAGGTCTGGTTTTCCCTTTCTTCACTTTCACTGTCCCTTCTTCCGACTCCTTAGACGGAATGTGATATATACCCTCCACCACCGGTTCCCTGTTACCAGAGACAAAACAAAGTTGGCGATATACGAACTGTGCCACCTGTCTTCAACGGAACGTCCCCTCACCACCCCCCCCCCGCCCCCCCTCACCACCGCCCCCTCTACAGGAACACCGCACTAGGTCCGACACACGGGGGATAGGAGTGTACCCTCAGAAGGACACCGCCGGCGGGATTACAGAAAATGCACAGACTGGAAACGGGTGTGTTATAACCAACCGTGTCAGGTGTGAACGTTTTTTCTTTTTCCTCTCTGGGAGTGGGTAAGTTTGTCGTCGATGAAACCCACGTCACTCGTCACCCCGGAAACCTTACGTGGTCTCCTATTGGGACCGGTCTCAAGGAGTCAACGACGGTGTCGTTAACGGATAACCGTCTCCCAGGGATACTCTTTCCTCTTCACTCCTCCACATCTTCTCTGAGGTTCAGGGGCTTGTTCGGAGGTTTTTACAGTACCAGACCCACACGTAACCTTTTGTTAAGGGTCTGTACTCTGTTATACCCAGATAAAAATGTCAAAGACATAAGATTCTGCGAGGAACCGAAATAAAGGAGAAGTGTAAAACCCATTGGTGTTGGAACCGTTTTTATTAGTAAAATTGACAAATCATATATGAGATATAGAAACACGAACAAAAATAGTGTGAGAACTTTCACGTTCTCTTTATTGATTATTAGTCGTTACAACGAGAACAAGGAAAACCGTGTATAAAATTGTTTGTCGGTAATTTCCGTCTCGACTTTGAAATGAAGTCAAATACATGAAAGTCAAGTCAAGTCAGCGAGTCGGCTCAGACTGAGACACACTGGGGTACTTAGGGTCGTGCGGTCCGGAGGGATAGGTAGTGGTTGAGGGTCTCAAGTGAGTCTGAGTGCAGGTAGCTCAGTCACTACGTTAGGTCGGTAGAGTAGGAGACAGTAGGGGAAGAGGAGGACGGTGGGTAGGGAGGGTCGTTGTGTCAGAAACGGTTACTCAGTTGAAAAACGTACTCCACCGGTTTCATGATTTCAAAGTCGAAATCGTAGTAAGGAAGGTTTCTTTAGGG
Organism: Capra ibex; assembly: GCA_006410555.1. NCBI lineage: Eukaryota > Metazoa > Chordata > Mammalia > Artiodactyla > Bovidae > Capra > Capra ibex. Next base: position 49,211,652 of record SJYO01050415.1, read on the forward strand.
TCCCAACTAGAGGAAATCTTACTGACCAATCTAGAGGAACGTCAGGTTCCCTGAGAGTTCTCAGAGGAGGTTGTGGTGTCAAGTTTTCGTAGTTAAGAAGCCGCGAGTCGGAAGAAGTGTCAGGTTTTGAGTGTAGCTATGTACTGATGACCTTTTTGGTATGGGAACTGATCTACCTGGAATCAGCCGTTTCATTACAGAGACGAAAACTTATACGATTGATCCAACCAGTATTGAAAGGAAGGTTCCTCATTCGCAGAAATTAAAGTACCGACGTCAGTGGTATACGTCACTAAAACCTGGGGGGTTTTTTATTTCAGACTGTGACAAAGATAACAAAGAGGTTGATAAAGGGTACTTCACTACCCTGATCTACGGTACTAGAAGCAAAAGACTTACAACTCGAAATTCGGTTGACAAAGTGAGAGGAGAAAGTGAAAGTAGTTCTCTGAAAAATCAAGGAGAAGTGAAAGACGGTATTCCCAGCACAGTAGACGTATAGACTCCAATAACTATAAAGAGGGCCGTCAGAACTAAGGTCGAACACAAAGAAGGTCAGGTCGTAAAGAGTACTACATGAGACGTATCTTCAATTTATTCGTCCCACTGTTATATGTCGGAACTATATGAGGAAAAGGATAAACCTTGGTCAGACACCAAAGTACAGGTCAAGATTGACAACGAAGGACTGGACGTATGTCTAAAGAGTTCTCCGTCCAGTCCGCCAGACCATAAAGGTAGAGAGAGTCTTAAAAGGTGTCAAATAACACTGCGTGTGTCAGTTTCCGAAACCATATCAGTTATTTCATCTTTATCTACAACAAGACCTTGAGAGTAGGAAAAGGGGACTAGGTCGTCTACAACCGTTAAACTAGAGACCAAGGAGACGGAAAAGATTATGGTCGAACTTGTAGACCTTCAAGAGCCAAGTGCATGACGACTTCGGACCGAACCTTTTAAAACTCGTAATAAAATGATCGTACACTCTACTCACGTTAACACGTCATCAAACTCGTAAGAAACCGTAACGGAAAGAAACCCTAACCTTCCTTTTGACTGGAAAAGGTCAGGACACCGGTGACGACTCAAAAGGTTTAAACAACCGTATAACTCACGTCGTGAAAGTCTCGTAGTAGAAAGTCCTAAACTTTATCGAGTTGACCTTAAAGTAGTGGAGGTGATCGAAACAAGCATCACTACGAAAGATTCCGGGTGAACTGAAGTGTAAGGTCCTACAGACCGAGGTCCACTCACTAGTGTGGAAGCACTAATAGGTCCAGCACTTCTAGAAAAAACATGTCAAGAAGACACATAAGAACGGTGGAGAAGAATTATAGAAGACGAAGGTAATCCAGGTATGGTACAGACAGGAAATAGCTCGGGTAGAAACGTACTTTACAAGGGAACCATAGAGATTAAAAGAACTTCTCTAGAGATCAGAAAGGGTAAGACAACAAAAGGAGATAAAGAAACGTAACTAGCGACTTCTTCCGAAAGAATAGAGAAGAACGATAAGAAACCTTGAGACGTAAGTCTATGAATATAGAAAGAAAAAGAGGGAACGAAAAGCGGAGAGAAGAAAAGTTTCGATAAACATTCTGGAGGGGTCTGTCGGTGCAACGAAAAAACGTAAAGAAAAGGTACCCCTACCAGAACTAGGGACAGAGGACATGTTACAGTACTTGGAGTCAGGTATCAAGTAGTCCGTGAGATAGATAGTCTACATCAGGGAATTTAGATAAAGAGTTAAGGTGACATATTAGTTCCCTAAACTAAATCCAGTATGGACTTACCAGATCACCAAAAGGGATGAAAGAAGTTAAACGCAGACTTCAACCATTATTCCTCAAGTACTAGACTCGGTGTCAGTCGAGGACCAGAACAAAAACAACTGACATATCTCGAAGAGGTAGAAATCGACGTTTCTTATATTAGTTAGACTAAAACCACTACTGGTAGACCACTACAGGTACACATCTCAGAAGAGAACACAACAACCTTCTCCCACAAACGATACTGGTCACGAAAGAGAACCGTTTTGAGCTAATCAGAAACGGGACGAAGTAAGGCGTAAGGTTCCGGTTTAAACGGACAATGAGGTCCACAAAGAACTGAAGGAGGAAAACGTAAGGTCAGGGGATATTACTTTTCCTGTAGAAAACCCCCACAATCAAGATTTTCCAGAACATCCAGAAGTATCTTGGTAAGTTGAAGTCGAAGAAGTCGTAATGACCAACCCCGTATCTGAACCTATTGACACTATAGCTCACCAAACGGAACCTCTACTTGTCTCTAGTAAGACAGCAAAAACTCTAACGTAGGTTGATGACGTAAAACCTGAGAAAACTGGTACTACCGATGAGGTAAAGAAGACTCCCTAAGGACGGTGTCATCCTCTATATTACCAGTAGACTCAAGTTGAATAGGTAAGGTCAGGTAAAATCAAGAGACTAAGGATCTTACAGATGCAAGTGAGAACGGTAGAGCAAACTGGTGAAGGTTGAACGGAACTAAGTACCTGGACTGTAAGGACCAAGGATACGTTATAACGAGAAATGTCGTATCATCGAACGAAGATAGTGGTCAGTGTAGTTGTCGACCCATAACAAAAACGAAACCGAGGTAGGGAAGAAAGAAAGACCTCAATAAAGAGGTGACTAGAGGTCATTGTATAACCCGTGGATGACTCGACACCTCAAGGAGAAAGTCATATGGTAGTAAAACGGAAAAGTATGACATAAAATCTGAAATTCATTATTTTGTGTGTGTCTAAGTGTCTCTGTTTAGATTCTTTCAACTGTCTTCAAACACAAGTAAAGTCAAGTCAAGTCATCGAATCAGTACAGACTTAGTAACGCTGGGGAACTTAGCGTCGTGTGGTCCGGAGCGACAGGTAGTGGTTGAGGACCTCAAGTGAGTTTAAGTGCAGTAGCTCAACCACTACGGTAGATCGGTAGAGTAGGAGACAGCAGTGCTAGCGGATGACTGGGGTTAGGGAGGGTCGTAGTCTCAGAAACGGTTACTCAGTTGTGAAGCGTACTACACCGGTTCCATGACCCTAAAGTCGGAGTCATAGTCAGGAAGGTTACTTGTGGGTCCTGACCAGAGGAAATCCTACCTGACAAACCTAAAGGAACGTGAGGTTCCATGAGACTTCTCAGAAGAGACTGTGGTGTTAACTTTTCGTACTTAAGAAGCCGCGAGTCGACAAAAAGTATCAGGTTGAGAGTGTAGGTGTGTACTGATTTCCTTTTTGGTTTCGAAACTGATCTACCTGAAAACAATCGTTTCATTATAGAGAGGAAAAGTTATACGATGGATCCAACCAGTATTGATAGGAAGGTTCCGCATTCGTAGAAAAGTAAAGTACCGACGTTAGTGGTAGACGTCACTAAGACCTCGGGGGGTTTTATTTCAAACTGTGACAAAAATGACAAAGGGGTAGATAAAGGGTACTTCACTACCCTGGTCTACGGTACTAGAATCAAAAGACTTACAAGACGAAATTCGGTTGAAAAAGTGATTTAGAAAGTGAAAGTAGTTCTCCGAAAAATTAAGGAGGAGTGAAAGACGGTATTCCCACCACAGTACGTGTATAGACTCCAATAACTATAAAGAGGGGCGTTAAAACTAAGGTCGAATACGAAGAAGGTCGGGTCACAAAGAGTACTACATCAGACGTATATTCAATTTATTCCGCCCACTGTTATATGTCGGAACTGTATGAGGAAAAGGATAAACCTTGGTCACTCAACAGGGTACAGGTCAAGATTGACAACGAAGGACTGGACGTATATCCAAAGAGTTCTCCGTCCAGTCCGCCAGACCATAAGGGTAGAGAAAGTCAAAAGGTGTCAAATAACACTAGGTGTGTCAGTTTCCGAAACCGTATGAGTTATTTCGTTTTTATCTACCAAAACACCTTCAGAGAACGAAAAGGCTACTAGGTCACTCAGAACCGTTAAACTAGAACCAAGGAGACGGAAAGAATTTTGGTCGAGCTTGTAGACCTTCAAGTACTAAGTACGTGACACCTTAGGACTGAACCTCTTGAAACCTCATGAAATGATGACGTACTCTACTCACGTTAACACACCATCAAACTCTTAAGAAACCGTAACGGAAAGAAACCGTGACCTTACTTTTGACTGGAAAAGGTCAGGACACCGGTGACGACTCAAAAGGTTTAAACGACCGTATAACTCACGTCGTCAAAGTGTTCGAAGACATTGACATTTCTTATGATTTTTGTTCTTTTCAAAATCAGTAAGTCAGTACAGGGTAAGAAACACTGAGGTACCTGAGATTAAACGGTCTAAGGAGACATGTTCTTTAAGGGTTCGTGCTTATGACCTTAACCATCAGTAAGGGAAGAGATCTTCAAGAAGGTTTTGTGTTTCGTTTTTTTTTTTTTTTCTTCTTCTTCTTTTTTAACTAGTTCAGTACAATTATAAAAGTATGTATGTCAAGTCAAGTCAACGAGTCATCACAGGTTGAGAAGCACTAAGGTACCGGGTGTCGTACGGTCCGGAGGGACAGGTGGTGGTTAAGGACCTCGGATGAGTTTGAGTTGAGGTGGCTCATGTCTCTATGTGAGTTTGCCCCGATATACGAGTAATCTTTCTTCTCTCTTTTAAAAAGTACAGTGATTTGAGTCCATTAAAACTTACCTAATTTTACATGTACAATCTCCTACTATAAGAAATAAAAGTGACTCGACATAAAATTTAAAATTATGTCAACTCGTATTTAATCCTGATTATTCTAAGAATTTTTCCCAGAGGACGTAACGTCCGCCTAAGAAATGGTTGACTCGATAGTCCCTTCGGTGTTGATCTTAATTCCAATGTATTTTTAACTCAAAACTACCCCTTTGTCACCTTTGTCACAGTCTGAAATAAAAACCCGTGAGGTTTTCGTGACGTCTACCACTGACGTCGGTACTTTAATTTTCTACGAATGAGGAACCTTCTTTTCAATACTGGTCGGATCTGTCGTACAACTTTTGGTCTCTGTAATGAACCGGTTGTTTCTAGGTAGATCAGTTCCGATACCAAAAAGGTCACCAGTATATACCTACACTCTCAACCTGACACTTCTTTCGACTCACCACTTCTTAACTACGAAAACTTGACACCACAACCTCCTGAGAACTCTCAGGGAACCTGACGTTCCTCTAGGTTGGTCAGGTAAGACTTCCTCTAGTTGGGACCCTAAAGAAACCTTCCTTACTACGATTTCGACTTTGAGGTCATGAAACCGGTGGAGTACTCTTCTCAACTGAGTAACCTTTTCTGAGACTACGACCCTCCCTAACCCCCGTCCTCCTCTTCCCCTGCTGTCTCCTACTCTACCGACCTACCGTAGTGACTCAGCTACCTGTACTCAAACTCACTTGAACCCCTCAACCACTACCTGTCCCTCCGGACCGTACGACGCTAAGTACCCCAGTGTTTCTCAGCCTTTACTGACTCACTGACTTCACTTGACTTGACTTGACTTTGTAAACCTTTTATGTTTTGACACTACTCTGAGACACTACACTCGGACCTGATATGACTTTTTCTAGTCTGGACCCAAACACAACTTTAAGGGTGAGAGTTTTGGGATGTAGAGACGATTTGTGCGTACTCACGAGTAAAAGGTTTCGTCTTTCTTTCATTCTTCTGTACTTCAATGGGACAATTAACCCTATCAAATCCGTGTACGTAGTGAAAAAGAAAGGTTCTGTGAACAAGTTCAGTTCACCTTTTTTTAAGTATCGTGCCCTTAGAGTGTCTTTGTGGATTTGGTCATTTGTACTCAGTACCTCATTCTTCAAGTACCTCCTTTCGTAATAGTGATGTACACATAAAACCATAATAATACCTTTGATACTAGACTTAGATAGTAATTTTTTACAATAAAACCCCTGAAGTCACTTATTCACGAGGGTCACGTGTCTCGAGACCAAGAAAGGGACTAGTCCTTTGATCGAAGGAGTACGACATCGATTCTCAAATATACAGTGTTCGTTTCTTGAACTTTTAATGTTCCTACTGACTTCTAGGATAAACGGTGTTCTTCTGGGTCACGTCGGTTTATTTATAAAATTTTTACACAACATTCGTTTAAAGTGAAGTATATATGGAAGGGACTAGACATCGGATTACAACGTCTGGAAATTACCTGGCCTTAGACCACCAGTCCTTAGCTCCTATTCTTTCATTTCCTCTCTTTCCACGACTATAAGGGACCAAATACGTCTCTTGGTCATTTCGGGAACTGTGTCCCGAACATGGTGAGTGCTTCCGTCTCCCGTAAGAGAACTCCTCGAGAACTTTCGGGCTCGCTCTTTCACTCGAGCCGTCCTAAGGTGCGAGGTCTCTTAATCGGACTCCCTCTCTCTCTTTCTTTCTTTCTATCTATTTGTCTATGTATGCCCCTAGGTTCGAGACTACCTTATTCCCACGAAATTACTATAAATACACTCGTATATATCCGACAATTCCTTAAAGAAACTGTTACTATTTCTAGTCTTTTGGTTTACATATCATTGGCAATGGTTCCTTTGTTCCTTCATTGTTACCAGTATTCCAGTCTTCTGTTGGGTATAGAGTTCTCCCTCCCAGTACTGATCCATCTCATTGACTTCCCTTTCTCAAATGACTTCATTTAAGTACGTATGTTAAGTAGAGTAATAGAGTCAGGACCCTCGTCCTGACTTGACTACCACATGATATTATACTGAAAATGTATCGTTATAAAAGATGACATTAGGTTTGGGGTTTTTTCTACTCTTTACTGGGTGTGTGGTAAAGTCTTTGATAAAACTAGACCTTTTCTTTACTATTCTATTAGTCTTTGTGTACCCGTATAAATAAAAACTCACAACATAAAGATACTGTGTCCTACTTGACAGATATTTCCTTTGTCCATTATAAAAATTTTTCGTATGAGACTGGGTTCTCAAGAACTGACCCTCTTTACACGGTAAATAAAATTGTTCGAATTAAAAAAAGCCTCATAACAATTGTTCGAAGAAAAATTGATCACTACAAGTTTTTGACGAGGTACTTACTGGCAAAACTTATCATTGCTTTATGTTATCATTCCATTCGCAAGTATGAATGAAAACTTGCAGTTCACAAAATATTTAAAATGTCAAGTTTATACTATCGTAGGAGTCATCGTTGTTAGTAAAATTGATAAATCCTATATGACATATATAAAGACTCTCAAAAATGTCTCAGAGCCTACACGTTGTTTTTATTAAATTTTAGTTAAATTTAAATGAAATAAAATACATGAGATTTGAAATTGATATTATATGTCTGTTTATGTATCCCTGTTGAGATTTCTTTCAAGTATCTGTAAAGAGATTGACACTTCTTATTTTTTATGTTCTTTTTATTGACTAGTTTAGTATACTTGTAAAAGTACGTTGTTTGACTAACTTGGTATACTTGTAAAAGTACGTATGTATATAATTTTACCTTGATATATAAGTAAAGTGATTTTACTTTGTTAGATTCCGGTACCTACTTTCACTACTTTCACTTTCTCCTCTCGCTTTTTCTACCGAATTTCGAGTTGTAAGTCTTTTGATTCTAGTACCGTAGGTCAGGGTAGTGAAGTACCCTTTATCTACCCCTTTGTCACCTTTGTCACAGGCTGAAATAAAAAAACCCGAGGTTTTAGTGACGTCTACCACTGACGTCGGTACTTTAATCTTCTACGAATGAGTAACCTTCTTTTCAATACTGGTTAGATCTATCATATAAGTTTTCGTCTCTGTAATGAAACGGCTGATTCCAGGCAGATCAGTTCCGATACCAAAAAGGACACCAGTACATACCTATACTCTTAACCTGACACTCCTTCCGACTCGTGGTTTCTTAACTACGAAAACTTGACACCACAACCTCTTCTGAGAACTCTCAGGGAACCTGACGTTCCTCTAGGTTGGTCAGGTAAGACTTCCTCTAGTTGGGACCCTAAAGATACCTTCCTTACTACGATTTCGACTTTGAGGTCATGAAACCTGTGGAGTACTCTTCTCTACTGAGTCACCTTTTCTGAGATTACGACCCTCCCTAACCCCCGTCCTCCTCTTCCCCCACTGTCTCCTACTCTACCGACCTACCGTAGTACCTGAGCTACCTGTACTCAGACTCACTTGAGGCCCTCTACCACTACCTGTCCCTCCGGACCACACGACGCTAAGTACCCCAACGTTTCTCAGTCTGTGTTGACTCGCTGATTTGACTTGACTTGACTTCCGGTACCTTTTATACATTCTTCGTAAAAGTTTCCAATCTTATTTATTTTTATAAGTGTTTTACTACTACCGAAAATATATTTGGGATCCAAAGACTTGTGTGTCTACGTGTGTATTTGTGTGAATTCCATTTTCGTTGGTAGGTATTCATTGTATAAAACCTTCTTTGTCAAAATTAGGTAGAAAAAAAAAAAATTTGAGTACATAAAATCGTAGATACCATTTTGTTTGTAAATGTTTAACACGTACTTACGCACGATTCAGTGTAGTTAGTACAGATTGTGAAACACCGGGTTCCTAACATCGGTAGGTCTGAGGAGGTAGGTACCCTAAAGGGTCCGTTCTTATGACCTCCCCCATCGGTAAAGGAAGAGGTCCCCTGGAAGGGTTGGACCCCTAGTTTGAGTCAAGAGGACGAAACCGTCCACATAGGAAATGGTGACTCGGTGGACCCAAGTGACTTTTATTGGAAAAGAGAAATCATTCTTACTAGTTTTTGTGTTATACTCTTTATCAGATGTAAAATAATCGTTTATATCGTACTGTGGGTAAATCTTGTGTAAAGGTCTGGATACACTTCTTTGACATTTGTAAATGACTTCGTGTATTTCTGACTTTTAGTGTTCAAAATGAACCTTCTATACCACTGTATTTCTGAAGTCACTGACGTTAAAGTCTTGTTAAGTTTGAGTTTTGTTTGTACCTTCAGAGTCGACATAGATCCTCTCGGTTGTATTAAAACTTAAATTTTTACTTTTTTTTGGATTTATCTCCCTTTAATGTCTAAAGACATTAATGTTGGATATTTAGATATTAAGACGGTTTAATCTCTACTTCAACCTCTTCCGTTACCGTGAGGTGAGGTCATGAGAACGGACCTTTTAGGGTACCTACCTCCTCGGACCACCCGACGTCAGGTACCCCAGCGATACTCAGCCTGTGCTGACTCGCTGAAGTGAAAGTGAACAGTGAAAGTACGTAACCTCTTCCTTTACCATTGGGTGAGGTCACAAGAACGGACCTTTTAGGGTCCCTGCCCCCTCGGAACACCCGATGCCAGATACCCCAGCGTGTCTCAGCCTGTGCTGACTTCGCTGAATCGTCGTCTCTACTTCAATAGTGACATATCTGATTAACTTTAAAATTTGATTTACTTCGTTTTATCGATTTTCCATCGGTTTTTTCGAGTAGATTTCTTGAGTAGCATCTGTAATAAAACTTGTTATGTTGTCTTGCATTTGTGTTGTTTTACAAAAAAGTATTACGTTGTCCACTCCACAAGGTTCCATTATTTTTAGTCTCCTCCCCTTTTTTCAGTTTCCCGTCTTTCCTTTCTAAATCCAAAGTCACGACACATTATTTCTTAAATCCCTGAACGGACTATCAGGTCACCACTCGTTAGACGGACAGTTATGTCTGCTGTACCCAAGGTAGGGACCAGTCCCTTCTAGGGTGTACGGAACTTCGTTGATTCGATCACACGGTGTTGATGACTTCGGGTGGTCGAGGTGTCGGACGGTCAATAATTATGTTACTGACTTGGTCACGGAATCTCGGTCTCAAGGTGTTGTTCTATCATCGAGGAGGATTAGTGTTGTCTCTTTCGGGTTCACGTAGTAGTTTTAGGGTCATATCGGTTTTGATTCGTTTATGATTTTAATTTTCTTTTTTTTTATTTTTCTTAAACCGTCCGAAACCAGGGGTCCAACACCTTCAAAGAATTGATGAGAAGCTTAAATTCCAAAAAGGGAGAACCTTAAAGGAATCACTCACTTCACCGAAATAATGAGAGGCACCCGGGACTAATAAATACGATTGTTATACTGGATGTCACCCGGAAATCAAATTATTACCCTACTGAGTCCAACACTCCGTCCGGTAAAGTGTTTCTGCTTCTTTCAGTGATCTCGAAACCCCGAAGCTCGGTCCACTCGAATAATGGAGTTGGAGATTCCTCCCCTCTTACGACCTCTACAATAGTTAGGACGGATACATCGATTTGGGGTTATTTTTGAGCCCTGAATTTTCGAACTCACTCGAAGAAACCGACTGTTATGAGACAAAAGACAGTGTGATTACACGGTCCTCCCATTACCCAGGGAAGCCTACTACTTATACGCAGTCAAGTTTGTTTGGGTAAGTCTTCAATTCTTCGAATAGTTCAGGTTTCTTTGTCGTAAAGTCCTTTGTCTTGTTTGTGCCTGATATGGAGAATGGAGCCTTGCTCAGTAAAGACTGAGGAACGAAAGGCAAAAGAGACCCGAAGGAAGAGTCCATTCTAGTCAGAACCCTTCACTGGGGACTCACAACTTTTATCCGACAAGTTATGAATCTTTTTATGTGGCTCCAGGGACATTGTGTCGGGGTGTGTCTGCCTCCTAGAGTTGTCCATGTTTTGTGCTAGGAGATGCAGGTGCCTGTATCGTCTCTAAGACCTTGTGTCTTTGTTTGCTCCACAAAAGTCAAAATAAGAAAAGTCTTGAGCCCCGGCAAGGACAGTTTTGGTGTGCAAGATCCGACTGGGAGGGGAAGTTTGGAATCCGTTCTGGGACTGATTTGAGGTATGTCTTATCTCGGAGGAAGTGGAGAAGCACCTAATCCCTGGATCCCCAACCCGTTACGTCCTGAAATTCGTCGGCAGAGATGTTCAATCTTCCGTCTCGACGGTCTCTTCCTGTACCTGAGATCTTGCTATAATTGTCCTTCGCCTGCACCCGGGGTCCCTGGACGTCGATTCTATTTTCTGAAGTCTTTAAGAGTGCCGCTACGCTCCTGTGTGACCTCTGCCCTTTTACTCTTGCCATCAAAGTTGCAGGTGTCTCTGGGGGCTTTGGGTGCACACTTCCTGTTGTCCGACACCCTGATGCTTTAGGCCTAATTTTTTTTTTTTTTTGAGTGGCCTTGAGAGATAGCCAGTAAATTTGCGTTAAGGCCCAAACGTCCTATGACGCGTGCGCCGCCGCCTTCTACGTCCTGCTCCTTCCACTCACGCGATGAGGCGACGGTTCCTCTCCACTGGATTACCCTCTCCCACACTGCTCCGGCCTTCGCGACAATGCATCCGCGCCCCGGTCACCCCCGCCTCGAGACGGAGGGAAGTGGGGCGGGGACAGTCAAAACCCAGACAACCAGGAAGACAGGCCGACACGAAGGAAAGAGACGGACAACTATGGAAATTTAGAGAAACTAAAGGAGACCTCGTCTCGACGAAGGACGGACAAGATTCAATCACAAAGTGTGTTGAATTCCGTTTTCTCTTAAAACTCTCGACGAACATTCCCTTCGACTCTACAAAAGTCGTTCAACTTTTTGCCCCTTTTAAGTTTTCGGGCAACACACTCACACACCTCTACCCACAGAGGAGTCACTGCTTTTCATCTTACATTAGTGAGTCTACTAGGCAACCCTCACAGTGCGCTCACATCCGAGGAGCTAAGACAGAGCAGTGTTGTTTCTAAACCTCACTGCCTGTAATTTCGGGGGGAGCTGCACGGTGTCGAGAGCCCAGAACCTGTCTGGCACAATATCGCGAGTCCAGAGCTTACCTGGTACAATATCGAGAAACTGTTTAGTCACAATGGAGAGATAAAATAAATCTATTATCCTTTTAGGTAGAAGCTCCGCACTCCCGAAGAGCTGGGTTTTTGTGCTTCTCTCATCGCGAGGTGTCGCGCCCTCTCTTTCCCTCTCTCCCCCTCTCTCCTTCTCGGTCGGGGAACCGAGGAGGCAAATTTACAAAAAAAGTGAAGGGGAACCAGGACGGGATACGTTTGACCCGAATCGGTCCTCACGACAAGATGGACTTCAGGAGTCAGGTCAGGAGTTTGGAAGGAAACAAGATAAAATCGCCCGAAAACGGAAGGGACAGAAAATCGGTGGCGGTAAAACGCGAGGACAAAACATAAGATTGATGGATTGTCCTCCTTCGGAGTTATAAACATTGGTCTCTAGACGAATGTGGTTCCGTCTACCGAAAAGAGAATCCTTCACTAACGCCTTTCTTTCTCCCTCTGACCTTAGGTGTAACAGTACATATTGCGTTGGTGTCTTTACTGTATGGCAATGAGGGCGGTCAGACAATTATGTATCTAACGGAGACAATTAACAACGACAACGACGACGACGACGACGACTTCGTTGGTTAACGGGACGAAGAGGGTCCTGACTTGTTCAAAGGTTCTTCGTCCTGACAAACACGATTGTGACCCGTACTTTGATCCGTTTACCTGCACACCTAGTATGGTTGACGAGACGTGAATCGAAGGGTTTGTGGGAGGGGGTGACAACCGAAAGAAAGGATGGGAGGAGGAGAAGTGGGTCAGGAACTTTGCTATTAACCCTCTTCTCGTTTGTCTTCTGTCCTTTTTGTCACTCTCCGGGTGTCTGTTAACATAGGGTCCTCTCGTGTGGAATGAGAAATTTACACTCTATACGTTAAAGGAACCATCAGGTCACCAATTCTGTGACACGAAGGTGACGTCCAATCACCCAAGTTAGGGACCACCCCCTCGATTCTAGAGTCTCAACTTCAAAATTAGTAAAGAATGTGTCTTTCGTAATTAGTGATGTTATATTTCCTTTTACATACAGTTCAATTATTTAATGAATAATTTCTTTTTCACAAATCCTCGAAGGGACCGTCAGGTTACTAATTCTGGAGTGGAAGACTACTTCTTGAAAGAGATCGTCCCCTTGATTCCAGGGTGTGCGAAACCCCACACTTGTTTTTACTTTTCTTTATAAAAAAAGAATTCATAGACACGACGACGACGACGATTCAGTGAAGTCAGCACAGGCTGAGACACGTTGAGGTATCTGCCGTCGGGTGGTCCGAGGGGGCAGGGACCCTAAGAGGTCCGTTCTTATGACCTCATCCAACGGTAAAGGAAGAGGATAATTGCTTTCACTTTTAACTTTCACTTCAGTAAGTCAGTACAACCTGAGAATCGTTGAGGTACCTGACTTCGGACGGTCCGAGGAGGCAGGTACCCTAAAAGGTCCGTTTTCTCATGACCTTACACCACGGTGGCGAAGGAGACTTCATAGACACTCACCCCTGTTTAGGATTCATCTCCTATAACTATGACTAAAAGTACTATTTTCATAGTCATCCAGTTTATAGTGTCAAGAGACGACCTGGAAGAACAAGACTTATACTGAAACCAGGGATTCTCATAGATGATAACGTCTGATGTCACCTTTAATACGTCTTTAAAGATAGATAGTCTGTAACTTGGGATTGACATATTTGTCCCCTATAAACGGAGTTCTATGAAAAACTCTTCAAGATTGTGACTTTAGTGTAACTAATATAAGAAACGTCGGTTTCCACCTCTTCGAGATGTGTCAGTCGTTTTTGTTCTGACCCTCGACTGACACCGAGTCTGGTACTTGAGGAATAACGGTTAAGTCTGACTTTAACTTCTTTCATCCCTTTTGGTGATCTGGTAAGTCCATACTGGATTTAGTTTAGGGAATACTAATATGGCACCTTCACTCTTCATCTAAATTCCCTGATCTAGACTATCTCACGGACTACTTGATACCTTACTCCAAACACTGTAACATGTACTCTGTCCCTAGTTCTGGTAGGGGTACCCCTTTTTTTTACGTTCTTTCGTTTTACCGACAGACCCCTCCGGAATGTTTATCGACACTTTTCTTCTCTTCACTTTTCGTTTCCTCTTTTCCTTTCTATATTCGTAGACTTACGTCTCAAGGTTTCTTATCTTTCCTCTCTATTCTTTCGGAAGGAGTCACTAGTTACGTTTCTTTCTCTCCTTTTGTTGTCTTACCCTTTCTGATCTCTTTTAATCTCTATGGTGCCCTTACAGAGTACGTTTCTATCCGAGCTATTTCCTGTCTTTACCATACCTGGGTTGTCTTCGTCTTCTATAATTCTTCTCCACCGTGCTTATGTGTCTTTCTGACACCTTTTTTCTAGAAGTGCTGGTTCTATTAGTACTACCACACTAGCGAGTGGATCTCGGTCTGTAGAACCTTACACTTCAGTTCACCCGGAATCTTTCGTAGTGATGCTTGTTTCGATCACCTCTACTGCCTTAAGGTCAACTCGATAAAGTTCAGGACTTTCTACTACGAAACTTTCACCACGTGAGTTATACGCTCGTGTAAACCTTTTGAGTCGTCACCGGTGTCCTGACCTTTTCCAGTCAAAAGTAAGGTTAGGGTTTCTTTCCGTTACGGTTTCTTACGAGTTTGATCCCGTGTTAACGTGAGTAGGGTGTGCGATCATTTCTTTACGAGTTTTAAGAAGTTCGGTCCGAAGTCGTTGTGCACTTTGCACTTGAAGGTCTAAAAGTTCGACCAAAATCTTTTCCATCTCCTTAGTCTTTAGACTAACGGTTGTAGGTGACCTAGTAGTTTTTTTGTTCTCAAGGTCTTTTTGTAGTTAAAGACGAAATAACTGATACGGTCGGTAACTGACACACCTAGTATTATTTGACACTTTTTCAGAAGTTCTCTACACTTATGGTCTGTGGGACTGGACGGAGAACTCTTTGGATATACGTCCAGTCCTTCATTGTCAATCTTGCTGTACCTTGTTGTCTGATTAAGGTTCCTCCTTTTCCTCATGCAGTTCCGACATATAACAGTGGGACGGATAAATTGAAGATACGTCTCATGTAGTACTCTTTTCGACCAGACCTTCTTCGTGTTCGACCTTAGTTCTAACGACCCTCTTTATAGTCATTGGAGTCTATACGTCTACTGTGGTGGGAATACCGTCTTTCACTTCTCCTTGATTTTTCGGAGAACTACTTTCACTTTCTCCTCTCACTTTTTCAACCGAATTTCGAGTTGTAAGTCTTTTGTTTCTAGTACCGTAGACCAGGGTAGTGAAGTACCCTTTATCTACCCCTTTGTCACCTTTGTCACAGTCTGAAATAAAAACCCCCGAGGTTTTAGTGACGTCTACCACTAACGTCGGTACTTTAATTTTCTGGGAATGAGGAACCTTCTTTTCAATACTGGTTGGATCTATCGTATAAGTTTTGTCTCTGTAATTAAACGGTTGTTTCCAGGCAGATCAGTTCCGATACCAAAAAGGTCATCAGTGCATACCTACACTCTCAACCTGACGTTTCTTTCGACTCGAGGGTTCTTAACTACGAAAACTTGACACTACAACCTCTTCTGAGAACTCTCAGGGAACCTGATACTCCTCTAGGTTGGTCAGGTAAGATTTCCTTTAGTCAGGACCCACAAGAAACCTTCCTTACTAAGATTTCGACTTTGAGGACATGAAACCGGTAGAGTACGCTTCTCAACTGAGTAACCTTTTCTGAGACTACGACCCTCCCTAACTCCCGACCTCCTCTTCCCCTGTTGTCTCCTACTCTACCGACCTACCGTAGTGGCTGAGTTACCTACACTTAAACTCACTTTTGGGACTCAACAAATACCTGTTCCTCCGAACCGCACGACGTCAAGTACTCCAGCGTCTCTCAGTCTGTGCTGACTCGTTGACTTGACTTGACTTGACTACTGTAAAGTCTGTTACTTGATACCTTTAAAGTGGAAACATTTTAATACCTCTTTAATAAAATTTAGGGAGAATCCACAAAACCGAGGTAAAGAGATGAGTATTAGATTTACCTCCGTGGTAAGTCGCCAGAGTTCCTATCCTTTATTGAGCAAAAACCATCTTTGTGAAGAGTACCTATGTTCGATATGTTCGTCTGTGTATTATAAGGAAAGGAAACATTCTGAAGTCGTAAATGATGACGAAGGTACACTCAGGGACAGACAGAGGTCCCTGTTTCCCTTATCTTGGAAAGAGTTCGTAAAGTTCTCAGGGAAACCTCTACTAGCGATGTTTGAAAATTAAGTAATCGTTGACTCGTTATTTTCAAAAGTGTTTGTTAGAGTCAAGGGGTTCGGACAGAGTGTAGCGTCGATGTCCACATTTCTATTAACGTCAAGACTCCCCTGCACTCCATGTCTTAGTGTTTGGGTATAGATCCCCAGACCGACGGAGGGAGGGACAGTGTCCTCGTCAAACTGCACTGGTCGTGGGACTTGGGTCTTAGGTCCGTTACGCTCCTGTAATCAAGTCAGCGAGTCAGTACCGGCTGAGAGACTCAGACCCAACCACTGGTATGTCCTCTTTCCTTCAGAAGAGCCAGTTTCATTAGGTCACGGTTTCGTTGTGACCTTCCTTCTTATTAAGTTTTTAATTTACCTCGATAATTTCCCTCTAATCCACGATGGTCTACAGTCGACGGATACGGAGGATTACATAGAATCACATTAAGAAAAGCTTTTTATAAATAAACCGACATGACCTAGAATGAACACCGTATACCCTAGATCAAGGGACTGGTCCCTAGTTTGGATCTGTGGAGGGGGGTTAGGGCTGTGGGTGGGGGCTGTGGGGATGAGAACGACAGTGACGTCGGTCGTAACTCTCGCTCCACAGAATCAGTGACCTGGTGGTTCCTTTAGTGTCACATTAAAAACACTGTCACTAACAATAACATCTTAGGTTCGCTATACTTTAGACTACAAATTACATTGATTACTGACCTCAACGTCTCTATATACACTTTAGTACCTCATGGAAGGTCTTTAGTTTGTAAAAATCCTAATGATGTACACACGGTTGTCGTGGAGGTACTGATTATTTTTATTTAGATATCCTTATTAGAAAATATCTTTGTCACATATGTCAACTGTTAACACACGAATTAGGTAGTCAACACAGACTAAGAAACGTTTCGGTACCTGACATCGGTCGGTCCGAGTAGATAGGTACCTTCAGAGGTCCCTTCTTATCACCTCATCCATCGGTAAAGGAAGAGGTCCCCTAGAAAGGGTGGTTCCCTAGTTTGGGACCAGAGGACGGAGTATCCGTCCAAGAGATGGTAGACTCGATGGTCTTTCACCTTCTTTATGGAAAAGATTGAGCCGTTAAATACTTCACGAACTGTTTCTGTAACAAAGGATGACTTTTGTAGGTATTAACCGACTAAACCCAGTCTAGTAAAAGGTTTTCATTGAAGTCTTCACCCAAAGTCTACCGTCGATAGTCCGTATTTAATATCACACAGGATAAGAGACTAAACTTTTATAAGAGTTTTAAATATAAACCTATTGAAGTTAAATGTTCTATTTTTAGTGAAAAATTTATAAGTAAAAGAAATTTATACTATATAATTACAAAGTCTTTAGAACTGAAGGTGAATTATGAAAATTACAGTGTAATTAATTGTCTAGTCAATTACTAAACCTTAATCAGTACAAATAAAACATTCAGTGTGGTCAAATGGTGTGTAACAACAAAGTTTCATAGTATCAAATCCAATATCAGAAGGTACTGACCATCTACAAATAAGTTAAGGACAGTTTTTTGGTTGACCATAAAGACAGAGGTTCGTTCATTTCTCGAATATCACGTAAACTTTTTGTTTTAAACAGTTTTAAAAAAATTTATAAATTTTTAAAATAAAAAATTAACTTCCTATTAACTAAATGTCTTAAAATAGGAGACAGTTTGGAGTTGTACTTAGTCGCTATCCGTATATATATAGGGGAGGGAGAACTTGTAAGGAGGGTAGAGGGAGGGGGTAACGTGGGGATATTCAACTTTTTCTCGGGGTAAACTCAAAGAACTTTGTAAGTCGTTTAAGGGTGACCGACGTATAAAACGTATACCATTACATTCAAAGGTACAGTGAAAGAGGTACGTAGAATAGGAGAGGAGGCGAGAGGGGTACAGGTATTCAGATAAGAGATACAGACAAAGAGGTAACGCCGGGACGTTTGTGTAAGAAAGTATGGTAGAACGATCTAAGACATATTTACGCAAGTCAAGTCAGCGACAGCACAGACTGAGAAACGTTGGGGTACTTACCGTCGTGCGGTCCGGAGGGACAGGTAGTGGTTGAGAGCCTCAGGTGAGTCTGAGTGCAGGTAACTCAGTCACTACGGTAGGTCGGTAGAGTAGGAGACAGCAGGGGAAGAGGAGGACGGGGGTTAGGGAGGGTCGTAGTCTCAGAAAAGGTTACTTAGTTGAGAAGTGTACTCCACCGGTTCATAACCTCGAAGTCGAAATCGTAGTAAGGGAGGTTTCTTTGGGGTCCCAACTAGAGGAAGTGTTACCTGACCAACCTAGAGGAACGTCAGGTTCCCTGAGAGTTCTCAGAGGAGGTTGTGGTGTCAAGTTTTCGTAGTTAAGAAGCCGGGAGTCGGAAGAAGTGTCAGGTTGAGAGTCTAGGTATATACTGGTGTCCTTTTTGGTATCGGAACTGATCTACCTAGAATCAGCCGTTTCATTACAGAGACGAAAACTTATACGATAGATCCAACCAGTATTGAAAAGAAGGTTCCTCATTCGCAGAAAATTAAAGTACCGACGTCAGTGGTAGACGTCACTAAAACCTCGGGGGTTTTTATTTCAGACTGTGTCTAAGGTGACAAAGGGGTAGATAAAGGGTACTTCACTACCCTGGCTTACGGTACTAGAAACATAAGACTTACAACTCGAAATTCGGTTGAAAAAGTGAGAGGAGAAAGTGAAAGTAGTTCTCCGAAAAATCGAGGAGAAGTGAAAGACGGTATTCCCAGCACAGTAGACGTATAGACTCCAATGACTATAAAGAGGGCCGTTAGAACTAAGGTCGAACACGAAGAAGGTCAGATCGCAAAGAGTACTACATGAGACTTATCTTCAATTTATTCGTCCCACTGTTATATGTCGGAACTGCCTGAGGAAAAGGATAAACCTTGGTCAGACAAAAAGGTACAGGTCAAGATTGACAACGAAGGACTGGACGTATGTCTAAGGAGTTCTCCGTCCAGTCCACCAGACCATAAGGGTAGAGAAAGTCTTAAAAGGTGTCAAAGAACACTAGATGTGTCAGTTTCCGAAACCGTATCAGTTATTTCGTCTTTATCTACAAAAAGACCTTGAGAGAATGAAAAAACTACTAGGTCGTCTACAACCGTTAAACTAGAGACCAAGGAGACGGAAAAGATTTTGGTCAAACTTGTAGTCCCTCAAGTGCCAAGTGCATAACGACTTCGGACCAAACCTCTCAAAACTCGTAATGAAATGATCGTACACTCTACTCACGTTAACACGCCATCAAACTCGTAAGAAACCGTAACGGAAAGAAACCCTAACCTTACTTTTGACTGGAAAAGGACAGGACACCGGTGACGACTCAAAAGGTTTCAACGACCGTATAACTCACGTCGTGAAAGTGTCGTAGTAGAAAGTCCTAAACTTTATCGAGGTGACCTTAAGGTAGTGGAGGTGATCGAAAAAAACATATATATGAATATGTATATATTAAATATACAAATATATTAATATATCGAAAATTATTTTTTATTTTAAACAGTAGTTTTACACTTTCACTGAGTCAGTAGAGACTGTGAAACGTTCGGGTACCTGCTATTTCAGGTATCTTAAGAGGTCCGGTCTTATGTCTTCCCCATCGGAAAGGGAAGAGGTTCCCTAGAAGGGTTCGGTCCTTAGGTGGGCCCCAGAGGACGTAACGTCCGCCTAAGAAATAGTGGACTCGATAGTGCCTTCGGGACGGTATCTCGTCCGGAGATTTAATCTGATGTAAGCCCCGTAGGAACCACCAAGTCTGTCATTTCTTAGATGGACTCTACGTCCTCTGGGTATAAGTTAGGGACCGAGTCCTTCTAGGGGACCTCATCTTTACCGTTGGGTGAGGTCATAAGAACGGACCTCTTAAGGTACCTGTCTCCTTGTACCGCCCGATGTCAGGTACCTCAGTGTTTCTCGACTTGTACTGACCTGTACTGACTTCTACTGACTTACCGATTATGAAAGAGGAAGAAAGTCATATAGATGTAAAATAATCTACGTATTTTAAATGGGCATGAGGGATAACTGAATTATCATTGATAAACTTCTATTTGTCTTTGAACAATGGGTTTATTATATAAATCTTTACGATAGTTTGAATTTTAATTTACTGTTCCGTACCGTTGTATATGCATATGTGCATAGAAAATAAAATTTTGTATTGGTGAAAACATTTTATGTAATTATAGTAACATTAATTTATGTTAATAAAATATCTAGTTCATTTCAAGTGTTTTTTCCTGTCTTTGTCATACCTGGATTCTCTTCGTCTTCTATAATTCTCCACCGTTCGTATGTGTCTTCTTGATATGTTTTTTCTAGAATTACTGAGTTTATAGGTGTTACCACACTAGTCAGTGGATCTAGGTCTGTAGGACCTCACGTTGCAGTTCACTCGGAATCCTTCGTAGTGAATGTTTCGATCTCCAAAACCTTAGGATCGACTCGATAAAGTTTAGGATTTTATACTACGATGTGAGTTACACGGTCGTTTAAACCTTTTGAGTCGGGGCCGGTGTCCTGACCTTTTCCAGACAAAAGTAAGGTTAGAGTTTCTTTTCGTTACGGTTTCTTAACAGTTTGACTTCGTGTCAACAACGTGAGTAGAGTGTACGATCGTTTCATCACGAGTCTTAAGAGGTTCGGTCCAAAGTCATCATACACTTGGTTCTTGAAGGTATACAAGTTCGAGCTAAATCTTTTCCGTTTCCTTGGTTTTCTAGTGAAACGGTTATAGGGAACCTAGTATCTTTTTCTTTCTCTCAAGGTCTTTTTGTAGATGAAGACGAAGTAACTGATACAATTTCGTAAACACACCTAGTTTTCTTTGACCTTTTAATAATTTCTCTACCCTTTCTGTCTTGTGGAATCGTCAGAGGACTTTTTAGTCATACGTCCAGTTCTTCGTTGTCAATCTCGACCTCTAACTTGTTGTCTGACCAAGGTGTAAAGTTTTCCTCATGTAGTTCCGACATACAAGTGTATAACGAATAAATTGAATTTATGTCTCACTTTCACTTCAGCGAGTCAGCACGGACTGAGAAACGCTGGGGTATCTATCATCTGACGTGGTTCGAGGAGGCAGGTACCCTAAAAGTTCCGTTCTCATGACCTCACCCAACGGTAAAGAAAGAGGTCCCTTAGAAGGGTTGGGTCCCTAGTTTGAGTCCAGAGAGTGTAACAACTGTCTGCGAAATGACAGACTCGGTGTTCCTCTGGTCCCTGCAGGACGCTTTACGCACCGACCTACTCCGTGTTTGACCTTAGTTCTAAAGACCCTTTTTATTGTTATTGGAGACTATACGTCTACTGTGGTGGGAATCCCGTCTTTCACTTCTCCTTAATTTCTCAGAGAACTACTTTCACTTTCTGCTCTCACTTTTTCGACCGAAGTTTGAGTTGTAAGTTATTTCTAGTAAGTTATTTCTAGTTTGGTAAGTAGTTTCTAAGTTACTTCTAGTACTTTGGGCCAGGGTAGTAAAGTACCATTTATCTATCTCTTTGTTACCTTTGTTACTGTCTGAAATAAAAGAACCCGAGGTTTTAGTGATATCTATAACTGACGTCAGTACTTTAATTTTCTACAAACAAGGAACCTTCTTTTCGTTATTGGTTGGATCTCTCGTATAATTTTTAGTCTCAGTAATGAAATGATTGTATCCAGACATAGCAGTCTCGATACCAAAAAGGTCCTCAGTACATATCTACACTCTCAATCTGGTATTTCTTTTGACTCGTGACTTCTTAACTACGAAAAGTTGACACCACAACCTCTTCTAAGAGTTTTCAGGGAACCTGTCGTTCCTCTAGTATTGTCAGTTAGGATTTCCTTTAGTCAGGACTTATAAGTAACCTTTCTGACTATGACTTCGACTTCGAGGTTATGAAAACCTGTGGACTACGTTTCTTGACTGAATAACCTTTTCTGGGACTACGACCCATTCTAACTTCCCTCCTTCTCTTCCCCTGCTGTCTCCTACTTTACCAACCTACCGTAGTGACTGAGTTACCTGAGGTCAAATTCGTTTGTGACCCTCAACCACTACCTGTCCCTTCGTACCACACGACATTAGGTACCCCAACGTTTCTCCTTCAGTGTTGACTCGTTGACTTGACTTGACTTGATTCCACCTCTTCCTTTAGCGTGGGTGACGTCACAAGAATGGACCTCTTAGGGTCCTTACCCCCTCGGACCACCCGACGGCAGATACGCCAGCGTCTCAGTCTGTGGTGACTTCGTTGAATCGTCGTCGTCGTCTTGATTCAAGATTAAAGGTGTAAAAAATATTTTTCCGAAATTAAAAATGTTTAGACATTGGACATAATCGGAGTGAAGATGAATCCTAAGTTACTTTTATGAGTAGGACCGTTTTTAAAACTCCATATATTTCCATATAATATATGTACCGAAAATAAATAAAAATATTAAAGTACAATATATACAAAATGGTTCTAAAAATTTTTTAAACTAAATGAACCATACATATTTCCACCCTTCTATCAGTGGTAATAAGATTAAGTAAACAACTTTTTTTTAGTAGAAAAGTGATGACTAAACATTACGTCATAAATGGGAGGAAGGGTGGTAATATGACTTTAATAGTTAAGTGTAGGTGGATAAAGATGAACTAATAGTTTGAAAGTAAATAACATTGATTTACTATACGAAATTATTAAAAAAATGAGAATAGAAATGGGACACACTTGAATTTTTAGTAGAACACATCAAATTTTATATTAGTACCATATAAATAACTATAATGTGAATAAACAAGGAATGGGTCCCTAGCTTGTCACCAGAGGACGAACCGTCACCTGAGAAATGGTAACTTTGTTGTCCCGTACTGAAAATTTAGGAGTAACTATAATTCAAAAAAGTGACAATGTGTAAGTTTATAGCCTGTGAACAAAATGTTCCTTCTTTATATTTATTAAGGAAAAGTCACCCTAGATTCCATTTACTTCTTATCAATTCTCATAGTTAAGGTCAACTATGCCATGTCTCAAGACGGAGTAGAAGAGTACGTCCTAAGAGACCGAGTCTTCTAATAGTCAAGGACTCTAATTGTCTTACCGGGGGTTCTTAAGCCGTTATCCTCACTAGAGAAATAACGTCTGATACCGTCCCTAATATCCCTCAAAGACAGAACAAATGGTAAAAGAGAGGGAAATAAAGTGTCCTCCGTTTACAGCCAGATGTCCAACCTAAGAGTTCGTGCACTGAGATCAGTTTGAGAATCAACAAGTAAACTTTCCTTAAGGACTTTGTGACCGTCGAAACCCCAACTTTGTCAAGTAGTCCCTCTAAACCTACGTGTGAACGAAAAATACAAGTCTCAGTCGTCTCTACACAGGTAACCGTGGTAGAAGGAGAACTCACAGAAAGTTCACTAGTAGTAAGGGCCACTGAGGTCCACCCGTCTCGAATTCTCGTTTCGAGGGTTTATACACCCGTGGAAGTCATAGGAGACGACCTAGAAGTCGTAGTAAGAGTCATGAAACCAAAGTAAAATATACTGACGGTTCACCGTGTTGTGTTAGTTGTGTTTGTTATATCTAGTACCGATGACAATGAACACCACACGACGGGGTTCCGGTGTCTGCACTTCGGAACATGGTTCTTGTGTCTTCACCTCGAGTCTTAGTTCCTGTGAAAGTTTCGACTGATTCGGGGAAACATTGGAAAAATTTTCAGGTGACTATCAGTAATGGTTCGAAGGGCTGAGGGTCACCCCGTGTCTACGGGTGAGGTAATTCGTGGGATATCACGGGGTTGGTTATGGATTGCAGTTGGTAGGTCGTCGTTAAAACGAAACTCCGACATTTTTAACCGATAATCAGGTACCTTTGACAGTCGTAGGGGACCAGACAGGTCTACACCCGGGTGACGTGAGAGTCACGGACGAAATAGAGACGAGAAACAAAAGGTATTTGAGTGAGGAAAGACTTTACGGGACACAGACCTTTAAGAAAAGATTGGACGTGAGTCTGACGGAGTTGTGAATACCGACTAACTGTCACAACATGTCGTCTTTGCTTTTGTCGCGTCATTGTTAGATCTTCCCACCCTACCNTCGCGTCATTGCTAGATCTTCCCACCCTACCCCTCCCTGTACCCTCCCTCCGAGTCTTCCCTCCCCGCCCACATGGATACCGACTAAGAACAGGTACAAACTGTCTTTTGTTGTCTTAAGACATTTCGTTAATGGGAAGTTAACTTTTTAAAATTTTTCTGTTTTTTTGAGTTTTTGTTTTTTATATATGTAGAGTTTTCCTTTTTTTTTTTAGGGACAAAAATGTTTTTTGACACTTTGTTGACGGGCCACCTATGTTTAGACGGTCGTTCACGTCCCCTGTACTCAAACTTGGGACCGGGTCCTTATAAGGTGTACGACGTCCTGTGGAATCGGACACACGGTGTTGATGACTCGGACACACGACGTTGATGACTGTAGATCTCGGCACGAAGTGTTTTTTTCCGGTGACGTTACTCTTCGGGTACGCGGTGTTGATCTCCTTCGGACGTGCGTCGGTGTCTGGTTTCAAATTTTAATTTTTAGTCTCTGTTTTTATTGAGTTAGTTTTTAACCCGGTTCTGGAGTATAGAGGTTTCTTCTGTAAATCTACCCGTTCTCCGTTTACTTTCTGTGAGTCGTAGGGATTAATAATTCTTTACCTTTTGTTTTGATGGTACTCCATAGTGGAGTAAGGTCAGTCTTATTGGTAATAGTTTTACGGGCGATTACTGTATTATTTCCGACTTCTCCGATACCTCTAGTCCCTTGGAGGATGTACCGACTTCCCTTACCTTCGACCACGTCGGTGATCCCTCCTGTCACACCTTCAAGGAATTGTTTGCATTGGAGGACTGTCAATTCTTTTATTTAAGGTACTTCTCAGCTGTTTTCTCTGATCAACTGTTGAGACATTCAAGAAACATTTAGTAGACGTTACGACTCTAAGAGTGAAAACTCGATAGTAATGGTTTAAGAAATTTATTTATACGTGACTATGTGGATGTGAGTGTGTAAGAGATAATGAAAAGAGTGACGATTACACACACGGAAGTCTAGAAATACATAACGTTAGTTACATACAGTTTCCGTACTCTTTTGTCAAGGAAATTCGGGTCTACTCTCTGCACGACTCTTAAAGTGTACCACATTTTAAAATACTTAGAATCAAGTCTTAAAATGTTAGTACGAAGATTTAATAAGAAGGACACTGAAACAATTTAAATGTAAACGATTTTACTAGGGTACCTTTCAGAATCAAGTTGTCTTCTTCTTTCCTTTTAACTTCGGTCACTCAAATACTCTCTTGAGTGTCGTTCGTAACTCCCTACGACACCCTCCAATTCCGATCTCAGTCCGGGTCTGTCACGGTCATGCACCCCGAGTCTGAATATTTACTGGGACCCACTTTACGAGACCCGAGGCGTCTAACTTCCACCTAACCAGGGTCTGGTTCTGCTCGTCCTAAGACCACTCGAGACACTCCCGTAGTAACTTCCCCCGGACACTTCATCTGGGACCCGAACTCATTCTGACGACTAGTGTCAGAATTGTGAAGTAAGTAATGTTAGTTAACTTTGTGATCTTCGGTAAGTGAAAATAATTATTGGTACATAATTACAGTGTGTTCCAACTTTAGTTCGTAAAATGTTAGGTGTCATACGACGACGACGACGACGACGACGACGACGACGACGACGACGATTCAACGAAGTCAGTACAGGCTGACACAAGTACCAGATGTATAACGACTTCGGACCGAACCTCTTAAAACTCATAATGACATGATCACACACTCTACTCACGTTAACACACCATCAAACTCGAAAGAAACCATAACGGAAGGAAACCCTAACCTTACTTTTGACTGGAAAAGGTCAGGAGACCGGTGACGACTCAAAAGGTTTACACGAGCGTATAACTCACGTGGTGAAAGTGTCGTAGTAGAAAGTCCTGAACTTTATCGAGGTGACCTTAAGGTAGTGGAGGTGATCGAAACAAGCATCACTACGAAAGATTCCGGGTGAACTGAAGTGTAAGGTCCTACAGACCGAGATCCACTCACTGGTGTGGTAGCACTAATATACCCAGCACTTCCGAAAAAAACGTGTCAAGAAGACACATAAGAACGGTGGAGAAGAATTATAGAAGACGAAGGTAATCCAGGTATGGTAAAGACAGGAAATAACTCGGGATGAAACGTACTTTATGAGGGAAACATAGAGATTAAAAGAACTACTCTAGAGATCGGAAAGGTAAAACAACAAAAGGAGATAAAGAAACGTAACTAGCGACTCCTTCCGAAAGAATAGAGAGGAACGATAAGAAACCTTGAGACGTAAGTCTACGAACATAGAAAGGAAAAGAGGAAACGAAAAGTGAAGAGAAGAAAAGTGTCGATAAACATTCCGGAGGGGTCTGTCGGTAAAACGGAAAAATGTAAAAAAAAAAGGGTACCCCTACCAGAACTAGGGACAGAGGACATGTTACAGTGCTTAGAGGCAGGTATCAAGTAGTCCGTGAGATAGTTAGATCAAGGAATTTAGATAAAGAGTGAAGGTGCCATATTAGTATTCCCTAAACTAAATCCAGTATGGACTCACCAGATCACCAAACGGGATGAAAGAAGTTAAATTCAGACTTAAACCGTTATTCCTCAAGTATTAGTCGATGTCAGTCAAGGGTCAGAACAAAAACGACTGACATATCTCGAAGAGGTAGAACCGACGTCTCTTATTTTAGTAGACTAAAACCACAACTGGTAGACCACTACAGGTACACATCTCAGAAGAGAACACAACAACCTTCTCCAAACGATACTGGTCACACAAGAGAACCGTTTTAAGATAATCAGAAAGGACTAAGTAAGACATGAGGTTTCGATTTAAAGGGACAATGAAGTCCACAAAGAACTGAAGGATGAAAACGTAAGATCAGGGGATATTACTTTTCCTGTAGAAAAAACCCACAATCAAAATTTTCCAGAGTTTCCAGAAGTATCTTGGTAAGTTGAAATCGAAGAAGTCGTAACGACCAACCCCGTATCTGAACCTAATGGCACTATAACTTACCAAACGGAACCTTTGCTTGTCTCTAGTAAGACAGCAAAAACTCTAACGTAGGTTAATGACTTAAAACCTGAGAAAACAACTGGTACTACCGATGAGGTAAAGAAGATTCCCTAAGGACGGGTGTCATCATCTATATTACCAGTAGACTCAGTTTAAGTGAGTAAGGTCAGGTAAAATCAAACGACTAAGGATCTTACAGCTGCAAGTGAAAACGGTAGAGGACAAACTGGTGTAGGTTAAATGGAACTAAGTACCTGGATTGTAAGGTCCAAGGATACGTTATAACTAGAAAGGTCCTAGCCTGGAACGAAGATAGTGGTCAGTGTAGGTGTTGACCNAAAAAAAAAAAAAAAAAAAAACGAAACGAGGTAGGGAAGTAAGAAAGAAGTCAATAAAGAGGTGACTAGAGGTCATCGTAAAACCCGTGGATGGCTGGACCCCTCAATGAGAAAGTCATCGGATACTTAAGAAGTCACGAGTCGAAAGATATATTAGGTTGAGAGTGTAGGGATGTACTGATGACCTGTTTGGTATGGAAACTGATATGCCTGGAAACATCCGTTTCATTATAGAGACGAAAAATTATACGAAAGATGCAACCAGTATTTAAAAGAAGGTTCCTTATTTGCAGGAATTTAATGTACCGACGTCAGTGATAGACGTCACTAAAACCTTGGGCTTTTTTATTTCAGACAGTGACAAAGGTAACAAAGGGTAGATAAACGGTTCTTCACTACCCTGGTCTACGGTACTAGAATCAAAAGACTTACAACTCAAAATTCGGTTGAAAAAGTGAGAGGAGAAAGTCAAAGTAGTTCTCCGAGAAATCGAGAAGAAGTGAAAGACGGGATTCCTAGCACAATAGACGTATAGACTCTAACGACCATAAAGAGGGTGGTTAGAACTAAGGTCGAACACGAAGTAGGACAGGTCGTAAAGAGTACTACATGAGACGTATACTCAATTTATTCGTCCCACTGGGTACGAATTCGACCCCGGTTCTCGTCACGGTTATTTTCCTAGTGTGTTCTCGAACGACCTCGTACTTTCCACTGTGTGTCTCGTGTGGAGTTCCACTTGTAAGACTTTCCTCGTTATGAGTCACCGAAGAGAGGGTCACCCACACACGGTTAGGGTGGTCGGAGTGTAGCGTCTACTCTTTGTGTCTATTCTTTGTCTAGACCCCGAGACAAGGTGACTGGTCCCTCGTCCATAGTGGTGTCTCTCCCGTCACTTTTGGTGTCTCGTTACCCCTTCAAGGGGAGGTATAGGTCCCGTTCGAGCTGTTAGATTACTAATGAAGAACGAAAATCAGTAGAATTCACCTCTGTTGTCTGTAAAAGTGTTTAGGATCCTAGGACTATTAGGAAATTAGGTGAAGAAAAGTTTGTACAAAGACTCTTACAAGATAATCTACGAAGTAGATTTTTAGTATCTACTATCACTGTCTTTTGATTAGTCTTTGACTTCTGTGTATTCTGTCACAGACTCCTTCACCTAATGTTTATTCTATTTGAATTATTTGACGAGCAAGAATTCTTTAATTTATTCTTCGTTCGGAAAAATATTATACCATCTTTGTGTTCCTGCACATGAGTATCGATACACCTCTGGTTTCACCCTGCCTTCAGTTATCTTACCCCTTGAGACCTCTAGAGAAGTTCTTTTAACTATATGGTTCCGTTGAAAAGTATGTTTCTACCCGTGTTATTTCCTGTATATATCATACCTGGATTGTCTTCACCTTTTGTAATTCTTTTTCCCTCTTCTTATGTGTCTTCTCTATATGTTTTTTGTAGAATTACTGGTTATATTGGTCCTACCACACTACTGAGTCGATCTCTGTCTGTAGGATGTCAGACTTCAGTTCACCCGGTACCCTTCCTAGTGATACTTACCTTCACTATTTTAAGGTTAACTCGACAAAGTTCAGGATTTTCTACTACAACGATTTCACGACGTGAGTTATACGGTAGATTAAACCTTTTGAGTCGACACGGGTGTCCTGACCTTTTCCAGTCAAAAGTAAGGTTAGGGTTTCTTTCCGTTACGGTTTCTTACTAGTTTGATGATGTGTTGACGTGAGTAAAGTGTACGATGGTTTCATTCCAAGTTTTAAAGGGTTCGTACCGTAGTTGTCATACACTTGACTCTTGAAGGTCTACAAGTTCGACCTAAATCTTTTCCGTCTCCTTGGTCTCTAATTTAACGGTTGTAGGAAACTTAGTATCTTTTTCGTTCTCTCAAGGTCTATTTGTAGATAAATACGAAATAACTGCTGTGGTGTCGAAAACTACCACACCTAGTTTTGTTTCTCACCTTTTAAGAATAATTCAACCCTTATAGTCTGGTGGAATGGACGGAGGACTGTTTAGACTTATGTTCAGTTCTTTTTTGTCATGACCTGTATAATGTTGCCTGATCAAGGTTTAACCCTTTCCTTAGACATTTCTGATGGGTAACAGTGGGACGAATAAATTGAATATACGTCTCATGGAGTACGTCCTCTGGAGTCAAGCCAGGGACCCAACCCTTCTAGGGGACGTCTTCCCTTCCCGATGGGTGTGGTCATAAGACCGGATTTCTTAAGGTACCTAACATATCAGGTATCCTAGTGCTTCTCAACCAGTCTTGACTCATTGAAAGTAAAAGTGAAATATAGTACACTTTACAGTCCGAACTTCTTCGTGTTTGACCTTAGTTCTGACGTCCCTCTTAATAGTAATTGGTGTGTATATGTCTACTGTGGTGGGATAACCGTCTTTCGTTTCTCCTTGACTTCTCAAAGAACTACTTTGACTTTCTTTCCTCACTCTTTCAACCGTAGTTTGAGTCGTAAGTTTTTTGGTTCTAGTACCGTAGGTCAGGGTAGTGAAGTACCGTTTATCTACCCTTTTGTTAGTTTTGTCACTGTCTGAACTAAAAGAACCCGAGGTTTTAGTGACGTCTACAACTGAAGTTGGCACTTTCATCTTTTGCGAACGAGGAACCTTCCTTTCGATACTCGTCACACTTTCACTTTCACTTCAGCGAGTCAGAACAGGCTGAGAAACCCTGGGCACCTGACATCGGGTGGTTCGAGGAGGTAGGTACCCTAAGAGGTCCGTTCTTATGACCTCACCCAACGGTAAAGGAAGAGGACCCCTAGAAGGGCTGGGTCCCTAGCTTGGGTCCAGAGGGTTTAACGTCCGTCTGCGAAATTGGAGACGTGGTGGTCCCTTCGGGTACTCGTTACATCTGTCGTGTTATTTTTTATATCTGTAATGAAAGGTCTGTTTGCAGACAGATCAGTTTCGATACCAAAAAGGTCATCAGTACATACCTATACTCTCAAGTTGATATTTCTTCCGATTCGTAGCTCCTTAACTACGAAAACTTGACACCATAACCTCTTCTGAGAACTCTCAGAGAATCTGACGTTCCTCTAGAGGTGAAGTTAGATTTCCTTTAGTAGGACTTATAAGTAACTTTCCTGACTACGACTTCAACTTCGAGGTTATGAAACTGGTAGACTACGCTTCTTGACTACGTGACCCTTTTGTAGGACTACGACCCATTCTGACTCCCTTCCTCCTCTTCGTCTGTTGTCTCCTACTCTAGAAACCTACCGTAGTGACTACCTGAACTCGAACTCGTCCCAGACCCTCAACCACTACCTCTCCCTTCGGACCACACGACATCAGGTACCTCAGGGTTTCTCAACCTGCGCTGACTCGTCGACTTGACTTGACTGACTATCCATATTAACTAAGAGAAACACTATGTCATCATGTTTTAAAATTTTGTCGATATAAGGTTAATCTTTAAAAATTTGACTAAAGAAATATTTTAGATCTTTAACAATATCGAACTTAGTTGACAATTATTATACCATCTTTTACACGATTCGTAAATACGGTCAAATAAAATTTTAAGATACTCCATTAACTTATAAATTTATAAAATTGTAAAATCTTAACCCCTTTATGTGAATTCTATAAATTATACTCTAGTATATTCCTTTTCTCTTTGAAACTTCAGTTGGACTCTACACGTAAGAAGTGAAAACCATCTAAAACGAAAGACATCACTTTTTTTATAAACTCAAACTTTAAATAAATCTTTCAGGATAGAGATCGAGGGTCACCTATCCCTCAATATTTAGTCTTATGTGTTTTGACAGAGGTCATAAGGATCTTTAAATCGTCAAACAGATGGTGAAGTGAGTGTGTAAAAACCGATCTCCATTTTTCTTTGAAATTTTCCTGACAGTATGTCAATGAGTTTTACCCGTGTCAAAAGGATCCTGGGGTTTCTTTACCTTCTCGTTGGTTACTTACGTCAAAGAGTGTTCGGTTCTCCTCTGAAATCAAGTGTGACGCTACTTCCTTTCATTAGTGACCTCTACTTAAATACTTACTAAATTCTCTGTCTTATCCCATCCACTATGTAAAGATACTGTCGTCACCTGTGTTCGGGTCCAAAAGGTTTTAGTAAAGGTGACTTCTACTAGAAGGTTTTGGTGGACTACTTCCTACTGAAGGAGTGATGAAGAACCTGGAGAATAAACTCAGTAGTAGAGATAGGTAAGTAACCATATACCGACAACAGAGGTAAGAGGAATATAAGGACCCTAACAAGTTAACGAGGTCTTTCCACTAGTCCAGGTCGAATATCGGGTGTTCTGGACAAGTAGTCTCTTTCCTTATAAACACAACAGTCTCTAAGTAGTCACAGATTAAGTTATACATAAGTTAACTCTGCTCTTACGTTCACTCTTACAATTATGTCGGACCTTTTACTTAAGGGGTTTTAGAAATAAGTTTAGTGGATAAATTGTGATTGTTTGTGTATTGTAGTCTAGGACTCTATGACTAGTTCATTATACTTCCGTTTCATTCACACATTAACACTTTAATTCTTTTCCACACTGATAAATTATGATGTCTCGAATATGTCAATGGTGATTAGATCTTATGTCACTATCCAATGTCACTTCCCACAGTCTAAGTACTAGAGGTTTGTTCTTCTAAATTGAAGCCCTGGTCCCTGGTCCGTGGTCCCAACTAGTGAGTTCTCGTAAACACATTGTCTCAAAATAATTTCACTTTTTCCCGGTCACTTCGAAGACTACATCTGTAGTCTTCTCCCACCTCTCACGGGGGGAACGATCAGATTCGTTCCTTCGATATATGAAAATTTTAGTCATTAATGTTATTTAGTTTTCTTACAGACTTCCAACATTTTTAAAATTGTCTGGGTGAGGCTGTTAAATGTAAACTCCTATTGTCCTAATCTTGAATTGTTATCCCTCTAGGATGGTCTGGATCTGGGGAAATAACTGATACGGTTTCGGATACTGGTACACCTAGTGTTGTTTGACCCTTTAAGAAGTCCTCTACCCTTGTGGTCTGGTGGACTGGACGGAGACCTCTTTAGACTTACGTCCAGTTCTTCGTTTAATCTTGACCTGTACCCTGTTGTGTGACCAGGGTTTAACCCTTTCCTTATGAGTTCCGACATATAAAAGTGGGACGAATAAATTGAATATACGTGTCATGTAGTACTTTTTACGACCCGATCTACTTCGTGTTCGATCTCAGTTCTAACGGTCCTTTTAATAGGTATTGGAGTCTATACGTCTACTGTGGTGGGAATACCGTCTGTCACTTCTTCTTGATTCCTGGGAGAGCTACTTTGACTTTCTCCTTTGGTGATGTTATAACATTTCATTAATCGGAGATTAATTTTATTTATTTAATTTTTTGATGATACTTATTTTATCTATTTATTGACCTATATAACATATCGTATCCCTTAATAAGGGTAACAGAACACTATTGAAAATTACCCCATATTAAACATTTTATGACTTAGTGATACCATATACGGACTTTGATTACATCATAACATGTAGTTGATATGAATTTAATTCTTTTCTTAACTCCTGTTTTACTTATATTCTCTGTGAAAAAAAAAGAACCTTCTTCTCGACTTGAGTTACATTTCTTTCCAAGAAAGAACTTTTTTTATTTTTCTTTGACTTTCTTCTGTCTTAACTTTCTCTGTGTACATGGGGTTACAAGTAGCGTCGTGACAAATATCATCGGTCCTGTACCTTTGTTGGATCTACAGGTAGTCGTCTACTTACCTATTCTTTCGACACCATGTATATGTGTTACCTCATAATGAGTCGGCAATTTTTCTTATGTAAACTTAGTCAAGACTACTCTACCTACTTTGACCTCGGCTAATATGTCTCACTTCATTCGGTCTTTCTTTTTGTGGTTATGTCATATGATTGTGTATATATACCTTAAATCTTTCTACCGTTACTGCTGGGACATACGTTCTGTCGTTTTTTCTGTGTCTACACATATTACCTGAAAACCTGAGTCTCCCTCTCCCTCTCCCACCCTACGAAACCCTCTTACCGTAACATTGTACATATGATAGTACATTCTTAGCTTAGGGGTCAGATACAGGCTGCGTCCTATGTCGTACGAACCCCGACCACGTGCCACTACTGGGTCTCTCTACAATACCCCTCCCTCCACCCTCCCCCCAAGTACAAACCCTTACATACATGTGGGCACCACCTAAGTACAGTTACATACCGTTTTGGTTTAGTCATAACATTTCATTTTATTTCATTTTTATTTTTAATTTTTTTTTTTTTCTTCTTCTCTCACTTTTTCAACCGAATTTTGAGTTGTAAGTCTTTTGATTCTTGTAACGTAGACCAGGGTAGTGAAGAACCGTTTATCAACCCCTTCGTTAGATTCGTCACTATCTGAAATAAAACCCCCCCCCCGCAAGGTTTTATGTCGTCTACCACTGACGTCCGTACTTTTATTTCCTACGAACGAGGAACCTTCTTTTCCATACTGGTTGCATCTGTCACATAATTTTTCGTTTCTGTAATGAAACGGTTGTTTCCAGATAGATCAGTTTCTGTACCAAAAAGGTCATCAGTACATACCTATACTCTCAACTTGATGTTTCTTTCGACTTATGGTTTCTTAACTACGAAAATTTGACACCACAACCTTTTCAGAAAACCTTCAGAGAATCTGACATTCCTATAGGTTGGTCAGGTAGGATTTCCTTTAGTCAAGACTTATACGTAACCTTCCTGACTACGACTTCGACTTTGAGGTTATGAAACCTCTCGACTACGTTTCTGGACTGAGTAAACTTTTCTGACACTACGATCCTTTCTAACTTCCACCCTCCTCTTCCCCTACTGTCTCCTACTCTACCAACCTACCGTAGTGACTGAGTTACCTGTACTCAAACTCCTTTGAGGTCCTCAACCACTACTTGTCCCTCCGGACCACACGACACCAGGTAACCCAGTGTTTATCTGTCCTGACTCACTGACTTGACTTGACTTAGTCTGGGTGAGGATATTATATTTAAGATTCTATAGTCCTATTCAGTCTTCCAAAAGTCCTTCCTCTTTCTCAGGAGTTCGTCCTATGTAACAACAATATATTAGGGATCATGTCTCAAATTTGGCTCAACAAACAACAAATTAGTAGTCAAGACCCTAATTTCTTTTTCAGTACACAGATTCTGTGTATTTCTGTTATTTTTCAGTAAAATGCACAGACTCTGTTTCCTTACATCTCCCCCTTTTTTCCACAAAGAGGAAAGGAGGAGGAAATCTTAAGGTCTGGGGATAGAGGAGAAGCTCTCAGGGTCTGTGGGGGTGGGGAGGAGGAGTCCCTGGGGTCTGAAGAATAGTTGGACGGATCCTTGACTAACAGTGTCTTCCTCCGTCTCATGTAGTTCCTTCTTTTTCGAATGGTCGTATTACTTAATAGGACTTCGGAATTAAAGATTTGAGTATGTATGGGTAAAGGGGATTTCCTCTCTAAAGTTTGATAACACCCTTAGTCTTTTAAAGTCTTTGTAAGATCTTTACTACCTTGGTTTTGGGTCACCCATCTATTCCCTAAGACCTTCCTTCGACAGTAGTGGGTTCGTCCGGTCCAAGGATATCAAGAGATTGTTTTACAGGGACATGTTACGGACAACTTTTAAAAGACTTTTTGAGACCTGGTCACTCAACTCAGTGACCCGAAGGGCCGACCGATTCACCATTTCGTAGACGGACGGTTACGACCTCTACGCCGAAGTCAGAGCCCCACCTCTCTTAGGGCCCCTCCTCCTTTACCGTTGGGTAACGTCTTAAGAATGGGCCTTTTAGGGTACCTGTCTTCTCACAACCAAGATACAAATTACCGTGAAAGTTTGAGATAAAATTAATAGATTTAACGTAAGTTCACGATTCAGTAGTGACGTAAAGGGTTGCAGGGATTTTCGGGTTGTGGTTTGGTGTAGGGTCACCCTCACTCCTATCCTCACTGAGGGGTACGACTAGAGAGTGTTTTTCTTATCAAAGTTGTCAACTTTCAGCGACTAAGTACGACTCTTAAGTAGTACGAGGTATCTTTCGCTCCTACGTCTGTTCCCTCTTTTCCGAGACCCTGTGTTTCTTCATCAGATTTCCGGTCCAGAACTGATAATATTCTACTTTACCCTTTTTGATTCTAACATTGTTTACGGACCCTTCTTTTTAATCCTCGTCTCTCGATTTCGGAACGTCTAAGAGTAACCCCGTATAGTCCTCCTTTTCGTCTGTGTCGGGGTCTGGGTCCTGTCCTGTAAATGGACTCTTCGACGGTAAAGTAGGAGAACAAGGAGGACGAGAATTAAGAGACCCATACAATACGACGTTTGTGTGAAGACTCAAAACTCTTTTATGGAAACTGTCGTAGTTGTGTCGAGAAATTGGACGTTGGTGTCGAGGATGTCTGTCTTCCTGGAACTTTTCGACTCTTCTGGCTGGAGAGGACAGGAGACAGAGTCCTCTCTAAGTCCTCGTTAGTTAAGGAAACACCTCTGATCGGACACTTGATTAAAGAACTAACAAGAGAAGGAGTATCTCTCGACAATTGTGACGAGGGCGTCTGCTACACTCTACTGACTGAAAGGACTAGGTTTAGGTCGATCTCGTTGGGATGAGGAAGAGGAGTCTGACTACAGCCCCGAGTCGAGAGTGTTTTCCTGGTCCTCGATCCAGGAATTGGTCCCGGAGGGAATGTTAGGGGACCTCGTGAAGGTTGTGTGGTGTCACTACGAGGGTTTCCTGGTTGTATCTTGAGACAACCCTCCCGTGGTAACTCCAGTAAAGGACTGGGACCAACGGTCCTCGGTCGCACTTCTTGAGGCGGGTACCGTTTCCAGTACTCCTTCCCCCGAACCGTATGAGTTTCCGCACTAGTTCGGAGTCCTTTGGGGGACAAGGGCTCCTGGATGGGGGTTTTGGTCTCAGACAAAATACGAGAGTGGATGTGGAGACTGAAATGCGCCCCGAGAGGGGGTATTGGTAAAGAGAGTCTCTTCCTCAATTGAACGTCGAGGTCAATTATTTTTAAGGACCCGCACTGTTCTCACAAAGTTGAATGTTTGAGGAGACTTCAAAGAGATCGGACGGACTCGCCCAAGCAGGCCGGAGTACACTAACAAATGTCGGAGGGTTGGCACTCTCCGTGCTCTACGAAATTTGCAAGATATATGTCTGAGAAAACTTTTCAATCTTTTAATAATTATATCATATCACCCAACTAATCCTTAATATAACCACTTCCCCAAAAGTAAATAACACGGTTATTAACGACGATTAAGGGACGGGACCCACACTGTTCCCACAGAGTCCAGTTTGGAGAGACGACTGATCGAACACACTGTTGGCGATTTGGTATTTGTCGTGTTTCTCAAACCTCATCAAACTTTCAGAATTAATCGTATCCCGAAAAGAGTTACAACTCAGTTACTAACGACGGTCCGGAGATATAGGAATCCGTGGACCCTTATATAATTAGTTACATAAACCTTATATCTTTTCCTTTATATCATCAAAAACTACAATCGTTATGATCTGAAAAACTCAATTACTTAAAAGAGAAAACAATATTTAGTGACATGAAACAATNGTACACTAACAAATGTCGGAGGGTTGGCACTCTCCGTGCTCTACGAAATTTGCAAGATATATGTCTGAGAAAACTTTTCAATCTTTTAATAATTATATCATATCACCCAACTAATCCTTAATATAACCACTTCCCCAAAAGTAAATAACACGGTTATTAACGACGATTAAGGGACGGGACCCACACTGTTCCCACAGAGTCCAGTTTGGAGAGACGACTGATCGAACACACTGTTGGAGATTTGGTATTTGTCGCGCTTCTCAAACCTCATGAAACTTTCAGAATTAATCGTATCCCGAAAAGAGTTACAACTCAGTTACTAACGACGGTCCGGAGGTATAGGAATCCGTGGACCCTTATATAATTAGTTACATAAACCTTATATCTTTTCCTTTATATCATCAAAAACTACAATCGTTATGATCTGAAAAACTCAATTACTTAAAAGAGAAAACAATATTTAGTGACATGAAACAATATTTAGTGACACAGGAACGATACATTTTTACGTTGAAATAGTGATAGAATTCTGATTTATCTAGAATTCCCCTTGTAACCACTTCGGTTATAAACGACGATTTAAAGGTATAAGGAACGGAATATTATTTATATTGATCGTATATCCTCTTTATTCATAATTGGAAATTCTAATTAGTACAATTTGGAATCCGATTCATTTAAGGAAAGAATCAACATTGAGTGATGTGGGAGTGGGATGTCCTTACGTTGAAATAAACCTCCCACCGCGGACCAAAGTCTTTTTTTAGTGGGGACCTTTTTTATTCAAAAGACCAATTGACTGGCAATAGTCTTTCCCGGTATTTTACAGTCGTCCGGAGTACCGGTCTTCTACTACATTTTGTGTATTCTGGAAACGTATTAAAATATACTTCGTGGACCAACACTGTTCCCAGTCCAGACGACTGGGGGTGCACTGAGACATAAGTAGGAATACATATTGTTTTCCATATATTTGTTTGGATTTTTTATTTCTTTAGCCTAGTCAAAGACCTTTCTGACTAAGGAGGTACAGCGACTTAAGGGTAGACCATACACCCATGAGTGGTTCGGATGATTGAAACGGACCCGAAGATTCTAGCCTGGTCCCTCCGGAGTCACGGAGGAGAGGAAGCCCTCTTGCCTTTCTGCGGACACCGGATGCATCCACCACTAACCATACGGTGCATTTAGTTCAATAAGTCGGAGAAAAAGAAGTGATTAAAAGGATGATGTGATAGGCAAAGATTAGAGAGATATATAGACATTAATTTATTCAAAAAAGGATCCTACGGCTAAGGCAGGGGTGAAAACTTAATGGAACTAGGTGGTCCCGACCTGGGGCTGTTGACATTGTACTGGAACTACCCTTTGGTCTACCTTTGGTGAACCGATTGCTAATAAAGACTTGGTAGAGTTACTTATGTTTAGGGACCACCAGTCCAGGGGTGAGGTTCTTCAATAGTTAGACGTCCAGATGTCACACCGGCAATTACCTCAGTAGTCGTTTAGGGTAAAAAAAGTCTACAAAGAAGGGGGTTTGTTTGCAAGTCCTCAGGACTCGAGTTTCGGAGTGTGAGTGGTGTGGATTCTGGAGAGACATCCCCTCCCAAATCCCGTCCTTAAAGACTCTCTCCATTTCGATCTTAGTCCGTCTCTTTTGTCCTCTTGCACGTCAAGTCGAAACGTCAATGGGACTCACTTCACCTTTTCTTTGCGTTTTTTCCTTTTACCGACAGACCCCTCCGGAATGTTTATCGACACTTTTCTTCTCTTCACTTTTCGTTTCTTCTTTTTTTTTTTCTATGTTCGTAGACTTATGTCTCAAGGTTTCTTATCGTTCTTCTCTATTCTTTCGGAAGGAGTTGCTAGTTACGTTTCTTTATTTTGTTGTCTTACCCTTTCTGATCTCTAGAGAAGTTCTTTTAATCTCTATGGTTCCCTTGTAACGTACGTTTCTACCCGAGCTATTTCCTGTCTTTACCATACCTGTATTGTCTTCTTCTATAATTCTTCTCCACCGTTCTTATGTGTCTTCTTGACATGTTTTTTCTAGAAGTGCTGGCTCTATTAGTGCTACCACACTAGTGAGTGGATCTCGGTCTGTAGGACCTTACACTTTAGTTCACCCGGAATCTTTCGTAGTGATACTTGTTTCGATCACCTTCGCTACCTTAAGGTCACCTCGATAAAGTTTAGGACTTTCTACTACGACACTTTCACGACGTGAGTTATACGGTCGTTGAAACCTTTTGAGTCGTCACCGGTGTCCTGACCTTTTCCAGTTAAAAGTAAGGTTAGGGTTACTTTCCGTTACGGTTTCTTATGAGTTTGATGGTGTGTTAAGGTGAGTAGAGTGTGCGATCATTACGAGTTTAAGAGGTTCGGTTCGAAGTCGTTATGCACTTGACACTTGAAGGTCTACAAGTTCGACCAAAATCTTTTCCGTCTCCTTGGTCTCTAGTTTAACGGTTGTAGGCGACCTAGTACCTTTTTTGTTCTCTCAAGGTCTTTTTGTAAATATAGACGAAATAACTGATACGGTTTCGGAAATTGACACACCTAGTGTTATTTGACACCTTTTAAGACTTTCTCTACCCTTAACGTCTGGTGGACTGGACGGAGAACTCTTTGGATATACGTCCAGTCCTTCGTTGTCAATCTTGACCTGTCCCTTGTTGTCTGACCAAGGTTTATCCTTTTCCTCATACCGTTCCGACATATAACAGTGGCACGAATAAATTGAAGATACGTCTCATGTAGTACTCTTTGCGACCCGACCTTCTTCGTGTTCGACCTTACTTCTAACGGTCCTCTTTATATTTATTGGAGTCTATACGTCTACTGTGGTGGGAATACCGTCTTTCACTTCTCCTTGATTTTTCGGAGAACTACTTTTACTTTCTCCTCTCACTTTTTCAACCGAATTTCGAGTTGTAAGTCTTATGTTTCTAGTACCGTAGACCAGGGTAGTAAAATACCCTTTATCTACCCCTTTGTCACCTTTCACAGTCTGAAATAAAAAAACCCGAGGTTTTAGTGACGTCTACCACTGACGTCGGTACTTCAATTTTCTACGAATGAGGAACCTTCTTTTCAATACTGGTTGGCTCTATCGTATACGTTTTCGTCTCTGTAACGAAACGGTTGTTTCCAGGCAGATCAGTTCCGATATCAAAAAGGTCACCAGTACATACCTACACTCTCAACCTGACACTTCTTTCGACTCTCGACTTTTTAACTACGAAAACTTGACACCACAACCTCTTCTGAGAACTCTCAGGGAACCTGACCTTCCTCTAGGTTGGTCAGGTAAGACTTCCTCTAGTCGGGACCCTAAAGAAGCCTCCCTTACTACGAGTTCGACTTTGAGGTCATGAAACCGGTGGAGTACTCTTCTCAACTGAGTAACCTTTTCTGAGACTACGACCCTCCCTAACCCCCGTCCTCCTCTTCCCCTACTGCCTCCTACTCTACCGACTTACCGTAGTGACTGAGGTACCTGCACTCAGACTCACCTGAGGCTCTCAACCACTACCTGTCCCTCCGGACCACACGACACTGAGTACCCCAGCGTTTGTCAGCCTGTGCTGACTCGTTGACTTGACTTGACTTGACCCACTTCACGCAGCCCGAAGGATCCGACTCACACCTAAT
Organism: Capra ibex; assembly: GCA_006410555.1. Taxonomy (NCBI): domain Eukaryota; kingdom Metazoa; phylum Chordata; class Mammalia; order Artiodactyla; family Bovidae; genus Capra; species Capra ibex. Next base: position 49,252,499 of record SJYO01050415.1, read on the forward strand.
TAGGTAAGTTTGGTTCTACTCCTAAGACCATTCGTGTCACTGTCATGACTTTCCAACGAAGACGACGATTCAGTGAAGTCAGCACCGGCTGAGACACACTGGGGTATCTACCGTCGGGTGGTCCGAGAGGGCAAGGACCCTAAGAGGTCCGTTCTTGTGACCTCACCCAACAGTAAGGGGAGAGGTTCCGTACTTTCCAACGACGAGTTGGTGTTTTCTACGGACCTAAAAACCGGAGGACACCTTTTCTTAAGTTAGACCCCGGTCTCTACTCCAAACTAGTGAGTCTCGAAAACACATTATTTCAAAATAATTTCATATTTTCTCTATCTCTTTCGAAGACTGGATCTGTAGTCTTCCCCCGTCTTTCTCACGGGGGAGTGATCATGATCGTTTCCTCAATATATGAAAATTAATTAATCAATAATGTCAGTTAGTTTTCTTACAAACCTCCAACATTTCTGGAGTGATCTTACTGAGGGTATGAAATATAAAAATCTGTTGTCCTAATCGGTGTTCCAAAAAAAAAAAGAGGTACTCTGACAGGAGTTCGTCCTCTTAAACAATGTATTAGGATTCTTTACATCTCCCCTTTTTTTCATGAAGGAGGAACTCTTAAGGTCTGAGGAGAGAGGAACCCTTAGGGGTGAATCGTCGGACGGGTCTTTAACTAAGAGAGTCACACTAACTTCCCCCAGGACACTTGTCTGAGACCCCAAGTCGTTCTGACGACCAGAGTCCTTCCACCAGTGGATCACGTCCACGAGTGTCCTGACCGACCACATTCGAGTTCCTGGACGTCCGACGGACGAGGGGTCTGTTTACGACTCCGTCGTTATCGTACCTCATCAAATCCCTTTGACAGATGTTATTAAACATATTAGAAAGAATAATCTTAGTAGGGTCACAGGTTCATCAATGTTTTACCCTCTCCTCGATGTTGTGTCTTTACTACCTTATATAGACTTCAATACTCTTTAAATTTCGATCACTCATTTGATTAAATGCGTATACGGTAGAGAGACACAATGGTTTATCAAGTAACACCAGAGGAGTGATGTTGGAATTTATTCCACCCACTCCAATGAGAACCACCACCCAATTGTAAAGTAAGTAATATTAGTTGGCTTTGTGATTTTCGGTAAGTGAAAATAATTATTGGTACATAATTAAAGTGTGTATAAACTTTGTTTTGGAAAATGTTCGGTGCCATATTAGGTGCTAATTTATGTCTATTTTTCATGCCTCCTTTTTATAAGTAAAAAACTATATTACTACACTCTAAACATTAAAAATGTCGAATGGTTTGTTTCGGATCCTTCGTGAAGCGTTCGTACTATATGTGATTAAGGTACGGAAAAGGTCCTTCTCAAAGAATGCAAAGATCCAATAACGACAGAAATAAAGTTCTAACAATTCATTATTAGTACTGAACACAACTATAGTATTTCTATGTAGTTATAACGTCACTTGACAGTAGTACAAGAAGAATGTTTAGTTCCTATAATGATAACTTTGGAATGTTGGTTGAAGATAGGATGAAATTATGTACCTTTCTAATCTACTAGTGAATATGGTACCGTTGGACGTCTATAAACTGTAGTTACTGTTTATGGAGGTAAATCTACAAGTAACAGGTAAAATGTAATACCATAGGAAGTGGAAAATTACCTCTTATCTATCTTTACCAACGTTGTGTATATTTTTCCGATTAGAAATCATTTGGTAGTTTCTGGATACAAACGTTTGTGTGATCTTTGTTTCGTATCATACCTAATAAACTGACGACTTAATGCAAGTGAAGTTTATTAGAGTTTAGTGCAGTAATAATTGTTCGTATGTGTGTAACGATTCTTAACATTGAGAGATTTCGTCTCTGTAATGAAACGGTTGTTTCCAGGCAGATCAGTTCCGATATCAAAAAGGGCACCAGTACATACCTACACTCTCAATCCGACACTCTTTCGACTCGTGACTTCTTAACTACGAAAACATGACACCACAACCTCTACTGAGAAAACCTGACGTTCCTCTAGGTTGGTCAGGTAAGATTTCCTCTAGTCGGGACCCTAAAGGAACCTCCCTTACTACGACTTCGATGAAACCGGTGGACTACGTTTCTCAACTGAGTGACCTTTTGTGAGACTACGACCCTCCCTAACCCCCGTCCTCCTCTTCCCCTGCTGGGTCCTACTCTACCGACCTACCGTAGTGCCTGAGCTACCTGCACTCAGACTCACTTGAGGTCCTCAACCAGTACCTGTCCCTCCGGACCGCACGACGCTAAGTACCCCAGCGTTTCTCAACCTGTACTGACTCGCTGACTTGACTTGACTTGGTATGGTAATTGGAAGTACAGTGTTAAGTACCATTATATAGGTAAAAGATAGACAAAATTGATACTTCATGAGGGACGTCAGTAAGAGGAAGTCTCTTTGAAGACTTTTGTTTTAACTACTTTACTGAAGATCATACGTTAGAGACTATAAATGAAGTTAAATTGAAAACTAATTTATTGAAAGTTGTATAAACAATGTAGTAAAGGTATCCAAAGAACATATTTGAGAACACAAAAAACTACGTACAAATCCTGTTAGGAGAAGGTAGTGAACAAGGTAATGATCCCAAAGAGAGTTCACACACAAGAGTCTACAAATCACTCTAATGATGACACTGATTTCCGAAACGGTGTAAGACACGTAAATATTCCAGAGAGAGGTCACACTTAAGCGACTACGACTCACTCTACACGCGTGACTTATTTCCGGAACGATGTAAGAAATGTAAATATTCCAGAGAGGGGTCTCACTTAAGCGACTACACATCATTCTTGACTCATGACTACTTTCCGAAACAATGTAAGAAATGTAAATATTCCGAAGAGAGGTCATACTTAAACGACTACAGCTCATTCTAAACTCGTGACTTATTTCCGAAACAGTGTAAGAAATGTAAATATTCCAGAGAGGGGTCTTACTTAAGCGACTACAGGTCATTCTTCACTCTCTGCTACTTTCCGAAACAATGTAAGAAATGTAAATATTCCGAAGAGAGGCCATACTTAAGCGACTACTATCCAATCGACACTCATTGTCTATTTCCGAAACGATGTAAGGCATGTAGATATTCGAGAAAGAGGTCATACTTAAACGACTACTATCCAATCTACACTCATTGTCTGTTTCCGAAACGATGTAAGACATGTAAATATTCCAAAGAGAGGTCACACTTAAGCGTCTACAACTCATTCTACACTCAACATTCATTTCCGAAACGGTGTAAGACATGTGAACTTTCCAGAGAGAGGTCACACTTAAGAGACTACAAATCATTCTTCACTCGCTTCCAATTTGTGAAACGATGTAAGACATGTAAACTTTCCAAAGGAAGGACATACTTAAAACAATACAGATGAATCTACCGTACTGAATGATTTGTGAAAGGGTGTATAGAATGTGACCAAAAGAAAGACACCTAAGACTTGTCACACGACGACTTATTCAAGACTTCTGACTAATCTTTGGACTGGTATAAGTGATGTTTAGGAGAGAAGTCCTGTTCGTCAGAATAGATCTCTTTTTGGACTGTAAACTAGTTTCCATAAAGATGTAAATAATGCAAATCTTAGCAGACTTCTAAGCCCAGGGACTACAAAGTATTCAAAACGCAAAGGAAGTTACCACATGGGTCAAAGTAACGGACTNCTCGTGACTTATTTCCGAAACAGTGTAAGAAATGTAAATATTCCAGAGAGGGGTCTTACTTAAGCGACTACAGGTCATTCTTCACTCTCTGCTACTTTCCGAAACAATGTAAGAAATGTAAATATTCCGAAGAGAGGCCATACTTAAGCGACTACTATCCAATCGACACTCATTGTCTATTTCCGAAACGATGTAAGGCATGTAGATATTCGAGAAAGAGGTCATACTTAAACGACTACTATCCAATCTACACTCATTGTCTGTTTCCGAAACGATGTAAGACATGTAAATATTCCAAAGAGAGGTCACACTTAAGCGTCTACAACTCATTCTACACTCAACATTCATTTCCGAAACGGTGTAAGACATGTGAACTTTCCAGAGAGAGGTCACACTTAAGAGACTACAAATCATTCTTCACTCGCTTCCAATTTGTCAAACGATGTAAGACATGTAAACTTTCCAAAGGAAGGACATACTTAAAACAATACAGATGAATCTACCGTACTGAATGATTTGTGAAAGGGTGTATAGAATGTGACCAAAAGAAAGACACCTAAGACTTGTCACACGACAACTTATTCAAGACTTCTGACTAATCTTTGGACTGGTATAAGTGATGTTTAGGAGAGAAGTCCTGTTCATCAGAATAGATCTCTTTTTGGACTGTAAACTAGTTTCCATAAAGATGTAAATGATGAAAATCTTAGGAACAGACTTCTAAGCCCAGGGACTACAAAGTATTCCAAACGTAGAGGAAGTTGACATATAGGTCAAAGTAACGGACTTATGGAAGAGTGAGGTGGTATTTATAAGAACATTAATAACCTTAACCTCGAGAATAAATTCCGTACTGAGTAAAATAATGTGTATCTTTCAACAACACATAATTGGTATAGTGTTATACATGACTTGTTATTACCAACCTAACACAGACAAGGTAATAGTAGTGGTACTATGTAGAACCTTACGTCTCTTTTATAGACAACCCCCTTCTGTTTACTGGGGGACGAGTACCTAGGGAGTTTAACTAATCTAACACTCAAACGGGTGAGTAACAATTTAACATGCACAAGTCTGTACGAACTTACATACAAATCAGCTTCGGATGCAAGTCTTAACAGACTTAGTCATAGACGTCCTCTCTGATCTAATGGAAAGTCTGAAAGGTGCAAAGGAAAGTCTCTTGTACGTACAAAGTTTTCTGCTACCTTTAGAAAAGAATTTGTGAATGTGAAGAGCAGTCTACAACTTCTGACTTCAACCAGAAAAAGGGTTAAACTGAGTGCAAAAAGGAAAGAAAAAGGTCATTACAATCGTAATACTCATTGACAAAGGTAAAGAAATACAGGTATATTTGTAGGAGAGACAGAAAGTATATGGGAACATATAAGGGTCAGAAAGTCTTTATAAACTAGATAAGGATCCAAACGAAAACCCTTATGTAGAAAATTGCGACGTAAGAAGCCGTAGTTTAGGACCCACAGAACACCTCTGTATCGACTTTCTATGGTTTATTGTACATTAAAAGGGACGATAAGAGTCACTTATAGAAATTTCTAAATCTTCTTTAACTACTGGTAATCGATCAAATTTTTATTTTGTCTCTGCCTTCCTAGTTCTACGGTCTCCGAATCCGTCTACACTTCGAGTAGAGAAAGAGGTGTNGGTCAGAAAGTCTTTATAAACTAGATAAGGATCCAAACGAAAACCCTTATGTAGAAAATTGCGACGTAAGAAGCCGTAGTTTAGGACCCACAGAACACCTCTGTATCGACTTTCTATGGTTTATTGTTCATTAAAAGGGACGATAAGAGTCACTTATAGAAATTTCTAAATCTTTTTTAACTACTGGTAATCGATCAAATTTTTATTTTGTCTCTGCCTTCCTAGTTCTACGGTCTCCGAATCCGTCTACACTTCGGGTAGAGAAAGAGGTGTTTACTTACTCTTTACTTTGTTAAGAGTGTCTCGGGTCGACTTGTGATCGTCTCCGGGAACCTTTAGACTTTCCTGTTCTGTCTGAGGACGACTCGGTCCATCCTGTTTTCTTTCTTCTTCCTTTTCCTTCTTCTCTCCTTCACCTAAGTCCGGACGTTGGGACACCCCTCTACTTTGACTCCGCTGCGTAGGTATAGCCCCCTTCGGGGAGTGACCCACTCGAGTCAAACCTGTCTTCCTCTCGGAGTAAGAGACACTGTTCTCTTGTACCTTTGGTCGTACACCGTCGTCCTGTCTCACTCTCGACGTGTGTCCCATGACTGCGGTCGTGACGGGTGGGTTGGAATCTCCGTACAGGTGGTTACTTCTTTTCTCGACGCACGACTTTACACCCCAAACCTCTCGTCTGGGTCCGTCGTCTGACGGCAACCACTACTCCTTTGTAGGACTTCCCTACCCTCATTCCCTCCTCGAGACTTTTGCCCTACGAAAACCACCTTCGGATTTAGTGTTCTCTCGTCTCACGGCAACCACTTACTACGGGTTTCTTCTTAGGGTAACGTAGGGAACAGGGAACACGACCGGGGACGAACTGTCCCTGATGCTTCTTGGGGTGGGTGTATCCAGAAAACTCGGGGCTCAGTACCGGAGGGGGTAACTGGAGTAGGTGTTAGTCGTCTGAGGACACGAGACCCATCGGAGTCCTCGTCTGTGGACACTCAACCGGCATCCGTGTCTACCTCGACTTTCGTGTGCACTTGGGGTCCCTATTTCTTCTTTTCGACTTTTGAGAGGAACTTCGTTGTGTTCGGTCCCAAATATTGTGCTGGCCGAAATATTGGAGTCGGGGATGTCTCGTAGACTTAGTTTATGGTCCCGAGAGAGTAAGTACCGTCCTTATCGAAATCGTTGACATCTGAAACACCCGAGGATGTGTTCCCTCGACCCGGTCCTGTCTCGGACTCGACGGGGTATCTTGTTGTCGTCCAGGTAGGTTGAGGTGTGACTTACTTTAGGGTCCTGGACTGAAGTGACTTAGATACGACCACTGGAACACTTTTGTTGTCGACTCTCTGTGGTCCCGGTACACGGTAGTACGGGTACCAATTCCACCCCTGTTGTCGTCACGGTTGCGATGTATTGTATCCTCGAACGTCTTGCGTACTCTCCCCTGTGGTCTCGTGTGGGACTCCACTTGTACGGGTCTCCTCATTATGAGTCACTGAAGAGAGGGTCACCCACACGAGGTTAGGGTGGACGGAGCGTGGTGTCTAATCTTAGTGTCACTTCTGAGTCTAGACCCCCGAGATAAGGTGGTGCGTCCCTCGTCCGGGGTGGTCTCTCTGCCGTCATTGTTGGTGTCTTGTTACCCTTTTGTCGGGACTTATAGGGGTCGTCCGAGACCAGTTCCAATTGTCGTTAGTTTCGTGTCTAGTTCTCTCCTATTCCCGTGTTTGGAGACCTGGTTGGAGTGGGTGGTTCCACGTCTATGGTCGTCCTTCTGGTTGATGTGAGGACGTGAGAAGTTTTGTCTCTGGTGTTTGTCTTCCGACCTGTTTTACTCTACCGTTTCTTTATCCAATACCCCTTCTTTGTTCTATTTTTGGAGGTTCCTGGCGACTTAATTCTCCACTATCCGTTAGATTACTAATGAAGAACGAAAGTCAGTAGAATTCACCTCGTGGTTTGTGAAAGTGTTTAGGATCCACGGATGATTAAGAATTTAGGTGAAGAACGGTGTGTACAAAGACTCTTACCAGATACAAAGACTCTACAAAGTTAAATTTTTAGTATATACTATCACTGTCTCTTGATTCGTCTTTGACTCCTCTGTATTCCGTGACAGACTCCTTCGACTTATGTTTATTCTCTTTGAATTATTTCATGATCAAAATTCTTTAGTTTATTTATCTCTCTGAAAGTTTGGTACTAACTTTCTCCCTTGAGATGAGAAACGAGACACCTCTGGATTTACCCTTCCTTTAGTTATCCTGCCATTTCTGATCTCTAGAGAAATTCTTTTAATCTCCATGGTCCTTATAAAGTACGTTTCTATCCTTGTTATGTCCTGTCTTTACCCTACCTGGATTTTCTTCGTCTTCTATAATTCTCTTCAACGGTTCTTATGTATCTTCTTGATATGTTTTTTCTAGAATTACTGGCTCTATTGGTGCTACCACACTAGTGAGTGGCTCATTGTCTGTAAGACCGTAGGTTTCAGTTCAGCCACAATCTTCCGTACTTCTGGTTGTTCGATCGCGTCCACTACCTTGAGGTCGACTGGATAAAGTTCAGGATTTTCTTCTATTACGATTTCAAGACGTGAGCTATTCGGTCGTTTAAACCTTTTAAGTCGTCACCGGTGTCCTGCTCTTTTCCAGTCAAAAGGAAGGTTAGTGTTTCTTTCCGTTACGGTTTCTTGCGAGTTTAATGATGTGTTAAAAGGAGTAAAGTTTGTTGTTGTTTCCGAGTTTTAAGAGGTTCGCTCCGAAATTGTCATGCACTTGGCTCTCGAAGGTCGACGAGTTCGACCTAAATCTTTACCGTCTCCTTACTCTCTAGTTTAACGGTTGTAGGGAACCTATTGTCTTATTCGTTCTCTCAAGACCTTTTTGTTGATGTAGACGAAATAACTGATGTGATGTCAGAAACTAACACACCTATTGTTCTTTGACACCTTTTAAGAATTTTTCTACCCTTGTGGTCTCATGCGATGGACGCAGGACTCTTTAGACATACGTACAGTTCTTCGTTGTCCCTCTTGACCTGTACACTGTTGCCTGACTAAGGTTTAACCCTTTCCTCATGCAGTTCCGATATATAACAGTGGGACGAATAAATTGAATATACGTGTCATGTAGTACGTTGTATGGTCCAACCTACTTCGTGTTTAACCTTAGTTCTAAAGTGCCTCTTTATAGGTATTAGAGTCTTATGTCTACTATGGTGGGAATGTCGTCTTTCACTTACTTTGTAACAACGACTTAGTGTGTTTCTGCGGCCCTAAGAACAAGGCCTCCTATTCTTAAGTTAAGCCCCGGACTCTGCTACGACCTAACGAGTCTCGAAAAAACATTATTTCAAATAATTTCGTATTTCCTCTATCTCTTCGAAGATCTGTAGTCTTTCCCCATCTGTAGTCTTCCCCCATCTTTCTCATGGGGGTACGATGACAATCGTTACCTCAATATATGAGAGGTTACTTAGGTTTCTTACCGACCTCCAACATTTCTAGAGTGGTCTGGATGAGGGTATTAAATGTAAAATTCTATTGTCCTAATCGATCTTCCAAATGAGGTCTCTGACGGAATCCGTCCTCTGTAATAACAATGTAGTAGGAACATTTCTGGTCTGGATGAGGGTATTGAATGTCCAATTCTATTGTCCTAATAGGTCTTCCAAGTTAGGTCTCTGACAGGAGTCCGTCCTATGTATTAAGGTTCCTTGCATCTTCCTTTTTTTCAAACAGGGAAAAAGGAGGAACTCTTAAGCCTGGGGAGAGAGGAACCCCTGGGGATCTGAAGAATAGTTGGACGGATCCTTTACTGAGAGAGTGTTTCACCTTGACTCCTCAGAAAACTACTTTGACTTTCTTCTCCCACTTTTTCGACCGAAGTTTGAGTTGGAAGTTTTTTCCTTCTAGTACCGTGGCCAGTCTACCAAAGTACTGTTTGTCACCTTCTTTGTCACCTTTGTCACTCTCTGAAATTAAAACACCCAAGGTTTTAGTGACGTCTATCACTGATGTCGGTACTTTTATTTTCTGGGAACGAGGAAACTTCTTTTCGATACTGGTTGGATCCGTCGTATAATTTTTGGTCTTTGTAATGAAACGACTGTTTCCAGGTAGATCAGTTTCGATACCAAAAAGGTCATCAGTAGATACCTACACGCTCAACCTCGTACTTCTGTCGACTCACGGTTTCTTAACTACAAAAACTTGACACCACAACTTCTTCTGAGAACTCTCAAGGAACCTGACGTTCTAGTGTGGTGAGGTAGGATTTCCTTTAGTCAGGAGTTATAAGTAACCTTCCTGTACGACTTCGACTTCTAGACTATGAAACTGGTGGACTACGCTTCTTATCTGAGTGACTTTTTATGGGACTACTACCCTTTTTAACTTCTACTCTCTTCCCCTGCTGTCTCCTACTACCAACGTACCGTAGTCACTGAGCTACCTGTACTCAAACTCCTTCGAGACCGTCAACGACTACCTGTCCCTTCGGACCGAACGACCTCTGGTACCTAGTGTCTCAGTCTGAGCTCACTCACTGACTTGACTTGACTGATTATACATATTAACTAAGAGAAACGACATATCATCTTGTCGATATAAGGTTAATCTTTAAAATTATCTGTAAAGAAATATATTAGATTTTTAACAGTATCAAACTTAGTTGGTAATTATTATATCACCTTTTACACCACTCTAAAGTACAGTTAAATAAAATTTTAAGATACTTCATTATCTTGTATTATTTCGTAAAATCGTACAATCTTAACCCCGTTTATGTGATCTATAAATTATACTCTAGTATATTCCTTTTCTCTTTGAAAGTTCAGTTGGACTCAACACGTAAGAAAGTAAAAGTACTCCAAAACGAAAGACGTCACTTTTTAATGAACTTAAACTGTAAATAAATCTTCCAGGATACACAGCGAAGGTTACCCATCCTTTAATATTTAGTCTCTTGTTTTTGGGTAGGGGTCATAAGGATCTTCAAACCGTCAAACAGATGGTGAGGTGAGTGTGTAAAGACACATCTCCATCTTCCTTTGAAATTTTCCTGACAGTATGTCAACGAGTCTTTACCCGTCTCAAAAGGATCCCGGGGGTTCTTTAGTTTCTCATTGCTTACTTACGTCAAACAGTGTTCGGTTCTCCTCTGAAGATCAAGTATGACACTACCTATTTTTATTAGTGACCTCTATTTAAGTACTTACTAAATTCTCTGTCTTACCCCGTCCACTACGCAAAGATACTGTCATCGTCTGTGTTTGCGTCCAAAAGCTTTTGGTAAAGGTGACTTCGTTTAGGAGGTTTTGATATACTACTTCCTAGTCAAGGAGCCTGGAGAGTAGACTCAGTAGAGGTAGGTAAGTATGGATGGACCCATTTACCGACAACAGAGGTAAGAGAAATATAAGGACCCTAGGAAGTTAACGAGGTCTTTCCGTTGGTCCAGGTCAAATCTCTGTTCTGGATAACTAGTCTCTTTCCTTATAAACACAACAATCTCTAAGTAGTCATAACTTAGGTTATACATAAGTCCACTCTACTCTTTCGTAAAACAAGATCTTTTGCTAAAGGACTTTATGAAATAAGTTTCGACGATATGTTATGATTGTTTGTGGATTGTTAGTCTAGGACTCTAAGACCAGTTCATCATGATGCCGTTTTCATTCATCACAGTGACACTTTAATTCTCTCCCACGTTGATAAATTATGGTGTCTTAAATGTGTTAATGGTCATTGGATCTTACTTCCTCCGTCTCATGTAATTCCTTCTTTTTGCAGTGGTCGTATTGCTTAGTCCTTCGGAAAGAAAGATTTGAGTGTTTATGGATAAAAGGGGATCTTTCGTCTCTAGACTTTGATGACACCCTTCGTCTTTTAAAGTCTTCTGTAAGAACTGTACTGTCTGTTTTTGGGTCACCCATTTATTCCCTAAGACCTTCCGTCAATAGGAGTGGGTTCCTCCGGTCCAAGGGTATCAAGACATTGTAGTGTAGGGACATGTTAAGGGCGACTGGCTCCAGGTCCGTAAGGGTGAGGAGAACTCACTTCAGATACCGGTGTAGGACCTTACAGTCGACAGGGACTTTATGTTTCATGTCTATGGTACACCGGTACCCTTCTGAAAGATTACACTGGGTTCTACTTTTGCCGTTCAAGTCTCTAGACCAACAGTCAACCACCGAACCGACCATATTTTATATAAAAAATTATTAGAAAAAATATAATATATATATTTATATATTTTATATATATAAAATAAATATATATATAAATATAAAAATGAATATAAAATATTAAAAATATAAAAATATTATTATATTAAAATATTTTATAAAAAACATTAGGAAAAATGGGTTAAAGATTACACTTCTTTCCTCCTACTCAATACTAGGTGTTCGGCAATCTCTTTGATGAGAGTAGACTTTGTCGTTAATATTTTATTAGTCCCGTTGTAATTGTATAAATAACAAGTCACAAGATAAGCACACTGTATCCTATTTAACAAACAGTTTCTTTGTCCTTAAAAAATTTCGTATAAGACTCGGTTCTCAAGACTACACCCCGGTTTCACGGTGTTAAGATCGTTCCTATAAACTCAACCATTACAACTTTTAAGACGAGCTACTTACTGCTAAAACTTGTCTTTACTTTATCTTATCATTCCTTTCTTAAGTATGAATTCAACCTTGAACTTGACAAAATGTCTAAAATTGTCCAGATTATCCTATTATTGAAAAGAACACCAGACCCGAGCACAACCTTTTCTTAAAGGTCTGTACTCTGTTTGACTCTCCCTTTATTTCAAATAATCTTACCCCCTACGACAATCTTCTCGTCCGGTCGAGTTCCCTCTCGCCTACAACTTGTCTCCAGGAATCAGGGGAAAGTATCGGTCCTATGTTCCTCACTTTATCCCCAGAACGCCTAGTAACGACTTACTTCTCCGTGTATATGTCCCACCCCTTTCTCATTCTTTTTATGAAAGAGGAATACTCCATCCTCCCCTCTAGTATATATGACGAGTCCTCCTGGACTTTAGTTATGAATTTTGTCCTCCTCCCTTTCTACCATTCCCCAGAACAAAAAAGCAAGGACGTAAGGTTCTGGGAGGAACCATAATAGATGAGAAAACAGGGACCCAGTGGTGTATGGAGGGATAAAAATCCCAGTTAAGAACCGGGAACAACTATGGGACGAGTACAGATTGATAGATGGGTAAAGCGAAGAGTGTGTAGACCCTTAGGTCAAAGTTCCTTTTTCCCCGTTACTGGCGAGACCGAAGAAGTCCGACTCGTCTCCGTGTACCCCGAGACCCAAGGTAGACGGATGAGACAGTCCCACGTAAGTACTTCTCTCTACTCTCAGGTACCTTACTATTCCACTGAACAAAGTCGTAACAGATCCACAACCCGTCCCTTATAAGAACGTGCTGGTGAACCTTTAAACACCATAAAATCTTCTTTGTTTGAAATGTTCTTTCAATTTCAATGTTCCGGATTTCTAATTCTCTTCATCTTTTCGACGAGTCCCCAATGAATCCTCTTGGTCCTGGCCTGTAACCAAGTACTGCAACCACAAAGAGATCCATGCTCTTCTTCGGTCTCAGACCGGAGTATTTTAGAAATGGACTTTTGTAGACTGATAGTCTTTCGGTCAAGATCCAAAAAGGGTCCCGTGTCTGACGGAATAAAGACTAGAGATGAGACTTGTCGAAAGTCACCCCCCCACCCCAACTTTCAGTCCTCGAACGACACCAGTACTACAGTAGAAATAACTCTGTCGACCGTCTCAGGTCAATCGTCCCAAGGAAGTGTCGGTGTATAAACTGGTACGAGACCCCCGTAATGAGCCGATAACACAGGGTACCGTGACCCTTCCGAGTGAGGGTCCAGACCCCTTCCAAGGTAGCTATCCTGTGAGTCACACGAAAAAGATCCGGTCCGGAACACTCATCGTTTTAGAGACCTGGTATGGACAGAATGATCGGAGAGCCAGGTCCTTTTATAAGGGAAAAGAAGGAAGAAGGGTGTAGATCTCAATGTAATAATGTTAGTAACTATCGTACACCTTGAAGTATAATCGTAAAATAGTGTCCGAGTCATTGTGTAACTCATTGTATTCTTTGTTAGAAAACTTTGTTCACTGTATCTTTAATTATATCGACATTGATCGTCAATAATCAGTCCTACATTCATTCTTACTTTTCAGTTCTTGAAAGTGATCCATCTCGGGTCATAAGGGGTGCAGTAGATTGAAGTGAACAATTTACTGATATCGGACCTCCATTAGAAGACCAACATATAGTACCTCGTAGATTAGAAATAGACTTCTAACAAATGACTCTAATCGAAATCTTTGTTTGAATCTCATAGGAAAAATTATTGAATTAACTTAGAAAATCTTTATATTCTTTCTTGATAGAGTCTTCACTCAGAATCATTTGTGATCTAAATTAATTGTTTTGATCTTTGAATCAAATTGTTACTTTTTTTCAATTATAAGTCAATTTGTATTGAAAAAGTGATACTCCCGTAATTTGGACATCGGTCCCTTTCGAAATTGGGTAGTTTATTTTTGTTCCAAACAGTCCCTCGACCCTTTTCGGTCCGTCGGTACAACCTAAAGGGTGTCGGGACTGAGAAACTAAATATCGACAAAAAGTGGGTAAAAATTAAGGGACTAACTGTTCGTCTGGTACCGGTACAAAATTCTTGTAGTCCTACCGTTTTCAGATTGGTACTCCCCAATAAAAACATCTTCTTACTCAAAACAGATTTACATGGTATTAGAATTCATTACGAATAAATGAAACGGTTTGATTGTTTTTCTAAAAATTTTACTTATATTTAGTGAATTTACGTTTCTTTGAGTATTAGAGAATAACTTTCAACGTAAGATTCCTTTGAAACAAAATAATTGTATCTCTAATCTGATTTAAGGTCAGACCATGTTCGAATGTACAATCAGTGAGTCAGCACAGGCTGAGAAACACTGGCGGGCCTGACATCGGGTGGTCCGAGGAGACAGGCACCCTAAGAGGTCCGTTCTTATGACCTCACCCAACGGTAAGGGAAGAGGTTGTTCGAATGGTCTATCGTTTGTTTGTTTTAAACAAATAGCCTTACACATAAGACAACTATCTACTTTACAAGACATATACAGACAATTCAGGTAAACCACATTATGTATCAAAATTCAGATTAAAAAGGAATAAAAGACAGATATACTAGATAGGCAACAACTTTCACCCTATGATTTCAGGGGTTAATATTGACTCATAAAGATAAAAGGAAATTACAGACAATTATATTTGTATTTATATATAAATTATTTCTACGTTTGATGTGTTTATATATTGTGTGTATATATTATTTATATATAAACGAAAGGGACTTTATTTTTCTTTTTAGAAAAGGTATTTAGTACTTCATCGTCATAAGAATGTTTCCATAGTCTCACGTTAGTATCTTCCGTACAAATTTAGACTAATTTGACGTTCATTGTTACATCGGTCCAGTGACGACACTGAACGTTGTGAAATGGTCCTATTCATCTTAATATCAACTGGTGTAAAATAATCCCGTATAGTCTAGATATACTTGAGGTGTATTAAAATCCTATAGATACAATCATTGTAGTTGGTATGTCATATTAGACTCTAAATAGTGGGGAAGTTGTCATGAAGGGTACATTAAATTGTACAGGTTACTTGAGACCATCAAATTATCGAGAGACCCTACAGAGTCCCCGGGAGACTTCGTAAGGTTTCAATCGATCTTCAGTTCAATGAATCCTTCAAAACACCCGTTTATAGTTTTCCCCAATATTGTGAGTCAGTCTAATTTGGTATATCTAGTGACCCTTTGTTTCATAAATGAATCGGTTTCATTGTTTCTTCTAAAGTTTCCATTTGTATCTTGTCTAGTGTAGTCTCCATTTCTTTGAATTTTAGGTAATAGTTTCCGTCGAGTTGTAGAGTTCTTTTGAACATAAATACGTGTTTTGAGAAGGGAACCACAGGTGAAAGGTACTTTGGAAAAATAGTGAAAGATATGGGTAATGAAACAAGAGGGTAGGACTTTGTCGGTGGACATTCAGTCTGGATGGAGGAAAAGGGAAGTATTTTACATTAAAGTAAGGAGTATGGAAGAAATGACTTTTATGTGTACGATGAAAGACATTCGTTGGTTCTTGAATTCGTAAGACATCTAACCACTTGTATATATACTCACTATTAAAAAGAAGGGGGTAAGGATCTCCATGAAACGACCAACTGTTAGAACATTGTCTATATTTTTATATTGTTATAAATTGAATATTATTTAGATCCGTGTTACTTTTATGACACGAATTACTGAGTCTGTATAGATGTAATCTACTCGTTTGTTTGTAATTATGATGTATAAATGATAAATATAAAGGGTCAAGTGCACTTAGACTTTAAATAAATCCAATTAAAGAGAATATCAATCTTAACAGACTTAACATTCGCGAGTGAAAGGAAATCCGGTTAATTTAATCTTGAGTAAATGTTGAAGTCGTAATTTTTTTTTTGTGTGTTGTCTCGCGTGTGACTGTGTATATGTTTAGGTCTCTCTCTAGAGTATCAAAGGACGGACTCTAAATTTTGAAGAGAACCTGGGAAAAAACAAACAAACAAACAAACTTCAAGACTGAACGGGTTCCGACTCAATCCAGAGTCCATTTAGTCCGTTACATAAAGTTCCTATACCTTTCCCAATTGAAGTTCGAAAAGAGATCCGTCCTGAAAATTGTTTGATCAACAAAAATTTACGTATACGTTTTTCTTTCCCAAAACGTCAAAGTTTCCCTTTCTTTTAAAGTAAAATTAGTCAAAAGAGGTCTCAGATTTCTTATAGTCCCGGTAGGACACAGTTTTTCAGTAGAAAGGAAAGACATCAAAATCAAAATATCGATTTTATATCTGGTTTATTACGAGTTTAACTGAGACTATAGTCCCCGTAAAGTCGACTATTTTAAGAACCTGACAGGGAGACCACCCTTCACTCCAGAAACCGGGTAGTCTTCTTAGACTTCCCAACTCCCTTAAACGTCCTGACCCCCTTCGAACCAGGAAGGGTCCGGACTCTTTGTCATCAGTCTTCCCTTAAGAAATCCTACAAGTCCTTACCCCCTTCGAACCAAGGGAGAGGCGGACTCTCTATTCCAAGGAATCTTCCCCTAAGAAATCTTAGAATCCTGTAAAAAACTAGGAAGTCCGAAAACTTATATCTTCTTTCTGGACCCGGTTTCCCTTGGAGTCTTAGGAAAGGATCTCTAGTACACCTATACTTTCCAGCTCATCCCTAGTAGATCCTTTAGACTACCTCTCTCTGTCTCTCCCTGTCCTCTGTCTCTCCGTTGTCTTACGTTCCTTTAAGACTCAGGAAAGGGAAGAAAACCGTTTTGGATCACACGGTAAGTCTCCGGTAAAATCCCCACGGGGGCAAAGATAACCGCGGTCCGTAAAACCGCACAGTTTTAGAAGGTCACAGACTCTTACATCGGTTCCCGACTAATACTTTCTCGGAGGACCCTACATTGTCTTGGGTGAGAATCGGATGGATGGTGTCTTACCCTCATGACTCAGTGACCGACTGTCTTTCCACAGGGAAAAGAGGGTCACTAGAGAGGCACGCTGATTACGTGTTTTACCGGCTCACAGGGTTGTCAGTGCAGGCTGCCACTCTCCTCTGGAGACTCTTGGGACGTCGATTCGGTGGTCCACTGTGTCCATCTCTTTCTGTCTCTAAGGGTCCTCGTTGGTCCACTGAGTGGTAAACCACTAAGGGATTTTGTACCTTCCATGAACCCTGTCGAGTCTCCGTTGTGGGTCCAAGGACATTTAGTTAGACCTGGTTTTCCCTTTCTTCTCTTTCACTGTCCCTTCTTCCGACTCCTTAGGCGGAATGTTATATAAACCCTCCGCCACCAGATCCCTGTTACCAGAGACAAAAAGAAGTTGGACTGTGCCACTTGTCTTCAACAGAACGACCCCGGTCTACGGGAACACCGGACTAGGCAAGACACGCGGGGGATTGGAGTGTACCCTCAGAAAGACACCTTCCGTGGGATTACCGAAAATACACAGACAGGACACGGGTGTGTTATAACCAACCGTATCAGGAGTCAGCCTTTTTTGTGTTTCCTCTCTGGGAGTGGTCCCGAAGGGACCACCGAGTCTCCCATTTCACAGACGGACGTTACGTCCTCTGGACCCAAACTAGGAACCCAGTCCTTCTAGGGGACCTCTTCCTTTACCGTTGGGTAAGGTCATAAGAACGGACCTTTTAAGGTACCTGTCACTTCGGACCATCTGATGTCAGATACCCTAGTGTTTCTCAGTCTGTTGTTACTCGCTGAAGTGAAAGTGAAAGTGAGTGGGTAAGTTCGACGTCGATGAAACCCACGTCACTCGTCGCCCCGGAAACCTTGTATGGTCTCCAATTGGGACCGGTCTCAAGGATGCAACGACGTTGTCGTGAACGGACAACCGTCTCCTAGGGATACTCTTTCCTCTTCGTTTCTACCCTCCTTCTTTGAGGTTGAGGGGTTTGTTCGATGGTTTTTACAGTACCATACCGACGTCCAACCTTTTCTTAAAGGTCTGTATTCTGTTATGGCTAGACCAATTAGTCAAAGATGTAAGATTCTAGGAGGAACCAAAATAGACGAGAAGTGTGAAACCCATTGGTGTTGGAACCATCTTTCTTAGTAAAATTGACAAATCATATATGAAATATCAAAAGACTGACAAAAATAGTCTCAGAACTTTCACATTCTCTTTATTGATTTTTAGTCATTACAAGGAGAACAAGGAAAACCGTATATAAAATTGTTTGTCGGTAATTTACCGTCTCGACTTTGAAATGAAGTCAAATACATGAAATCTGTATTAATGAAAATTGATTATTTTGGTCTGTCTAAGTGTCTCTGTTGAGATTCTTTTCGACTATGTTCAAAAACGAGTAAAGTCAAGTCAAGTCAACGAGTCATTACAGGCTGAGAAACGCTGGGGTACTAAACATCGTGCGGTCCGGAGGGACAGGTAGTGGTTGAGGGCCTCAAGTGGGTTTGAGTACACGTAGCTCGGTCACTACGGTAGGTCGGTAGAGTAGGAAATAACAGGGGAAGAGGACGGGGGTTAATGTGGGTCGTAGTCCCAGAAAAGGTTACTCAGGTACTCCACCGGTTTCATAACCTTAAAATCGGAGTCGTAGTCAGGAAGGTTACTTGTGGGTCCTGACCAGAGGAAATCCTCCCTGACAGACCTAGAGGAACGTCAGGTTCCATGATGGTTCTCAGAAGACTCGTGGTGTCAAGTTTTCGTAGTTAAGAAGTCACGAGTCGAAAGAAGTGTCAGGTTGAGAGTGTAGGTATGTACTGATGACCTTTTTGGTATCGGAACTGATCTGCCTGAAAGCAACCGGTTCGTTACAGAGACGAAAAGTCATACGATAGATCCAACCAGAATTGAAAGGAAGGTTCCTCATTCGTAGAAAATTACAGTACCGACGTCAGTGGTTGACGTCACTGAAACCTCGGGGGTTTTTATTGTAGACTGTGACCAAAGGATAGATAAAGGGTACTTCACTACCCTGGTCTACGGTACTAGAAGTAAAAGACTTTCAACTCGAAAGTCGGTTGAAAAAGTGAGAGGTGAAAGTGAAAGTAGTTCTCCGAGAAATCAAGGAGAAGTGAAAGACGGTATTCCCACCACAGTAGACGTATAGATTCTAATAACTATAAAGAGGGTCGTTAGAACTAAGGTCGAACACGAAGAAGGTCGGGTCACGAAGAGTACTACATGAGACGTATAGTCAATTTATTCGTCCCACTGTTATATGTCAGAACTGTTTGAGAAAAACATAAACCTTGGTCAGAGAACAAGGTACAGGTCAAGTTAACAACGAAGGACTGGACGTATATCCAAAGAGTTCACCGTCCAGTCCGTCAGACCGTAAAGGTAAAGAAAGTCTTAAAAGGTGTCAAAAAAACGTTGGGTGTGTCAGTTTCCGAAACCGTATCAGTTATTTCGTCTTTATCTAAAAAAAAAGACCTTGAGACAACGAAAAAGCTACTAGGTCACCTACAACCGTTAAACTAGAGACCAAGGAGACGGAAAAGATTTTGGTCGAACTTGTAGACCTTCAAGTGCCAAGTGCATAACGACTTCGGACCGAACCTCTTAAAACTCGTAATGAAATGATCGCACACTCCACTCACGTCAACACACCATCAAACTCGTAAGAAAGCCTAAAGAAACCCTAACCTTACTTTTGCCTGGAAAAGGTCAGGACACCGGTGACGACTCAAAAGGTTTAAACGACCGTATAACTCACGTCGTGAAAGTGTTCAAAGACGTTGACATTTCTTATGATTTCTGTTCTTTTCAAAATCAGTGAGTCAGTACAGGGTAAGAAAGACTGGGGTACCTGAGATTGAACGGTCTAAGGAGACAGGTTCTTTAAGGGTTCGTCCTTATCACCTTACCCATCAGTAAGGGAAGGGGTCTTCAAGAAGTTCTTTTGTTTCGTTTTTCTTTTGTTCTTCTTTTTTAACTAGTTCAGTACAATTATAAAAGTATGTATGTCAAGTCAAGTCAACGAGTCAGTATTTGCTGAGAAGCGATAGGGTACCGTGTGTCGAAAGGTCCGGAGGTGGTTGAGGACCTCGGATGAGTTTGAGTAGAGGTGACTCATGTCTGTATGTGAGTTTACCCAGATATACGAGTTAATCTCCTTCTCCCTTTCAAGAAGTACAGTGATTTAGTCCATTAAAACTCGCCCCATTTTACATGTATTACGTTCTCCTACTATAAGAAATAAACGTGACTCGACATGAAATTTAAAATTATGTCAACTCGTATCTAATCCTGGTTATTCTAAGAACATTCATAAAACCTTTTATGTTTATGGACACATTAATGACCACTACTCTGAGACAGTACATTCGTACCTCACATGACCTTTTCTAGTCTGGACCCGAACCCTACTTTTGAGGGTGAGGGTTTTGGGTCGTAGAGACGATTTATGTGTACTCACAAGTAGAAGGTTTCGTCTTTCTTTCATTCTTCTGTGTCTCAATGAGGTAATTAACACTATCAAATCTGTGTAGGGAGTGAAAAAGAAAGGTTCTGTGAACAAGTTCAGTTCACCCCTTTTTTTTTTTTAAGTATCGTGCCCTTAGAGTGTCTTTGTGGAGTTGGTCACTTGTACTCAGTACCTCATTCTTCGTGTACCTCCTTTCGTAATAGTGACGTACACATAAAACCGTAATAATACCTTTGATACTAGACTTAGATAGTAATTTTTTACAATAAAGCCCCTGAAGTCACTGATTCTTGTACTCGAGGGTTACGTGTCTCCAGACCAAGAAGGGGACTAGTCCTTTGATATAGGGTGTACGACATCGATTCTCAAATGTACAGTGTTGGTTTCTTCGACTTTTAATGTTCCTACTGATTTCTAGAATGGACGGTGTTCTTCTGGGTCACGTCGGTTTATTTATAAAATTTCTACACAACATTCGTTTTAAGTGAAGTATATATGGAAGGGACTAGACATCGGATTACAACGCCAGGAAATTGCCTGGTGTTAGACCACCAGTCTCAGTTGCTATTCTTTCATTTTCTCTCTTTCCCCGACTATAAGGGACCAAATACGTCTCTTGGTTATTTCGGGAACTGTGTCCCGAACATGGTGAGTGCTTCCGTGTCCCGTAAGAGAGCTCCTCCAGACCTTTCGGATCCGTTCTTTCACTCGAGTCGTCCTAAGGTACGAGGTCTCTTAATCGGATTCCCTCTCTCTCTCTCTTTCTTTCTATACCCCTGGGTTCGAGACTACCTTATTCCCACGAAATTACTAGAAACACACTCGTATATATCCGACAATTCCTTAAATAAACTGTTACTATTTCTAGTCTTTTGGTTTGCTTATCATTGACAATGGTTCCTTTGTTTCTTAATTGTTACCAGTAATCCAATCTTCTGTTGGGTATAAAGTTCTCCCTCCCAGTACTGATCCGTCTCCTTGACTTCCCTTTCTCAAATGACTTCATTTAGGTACGTATGTTAAGTAGAGTAATAGAGTCAGGACCCTCGTCCTGACTTGACCACCACATGATATTATGAAAATGTGTCGTTATAAAAGATGACATTAGACTTTAGTTTTTTTTTTTTTTTTTCTATTCGNATATTATGAAAATGTGTCGTTATAAAAGATGACATTAGACTTTAGTTTTTTTTTTTTTTTTCTATTCGTTACTGGGTGTGTGAAAGTCTTTGATAAGACTGGACCTTTTCTTTACTATTTTATTAGTCTTGGTGTACCCGTATAAACAAAAACTCACAACATAAACATACTGTGTCGTACTTAACAGATAGTTCCTTTGTCCATTATAAAAATTTTTCGTATGAGACTGGGTTCTCAAGAATTCACCCTCTTTATACGGTAAATAAAATTGTTCGAATTAAAAAAAGTCTCATAACAATTGTTCGAAGAAAATTGATCACTACAAGTTTTAAGACGAGGCACTTACTGGTAAAACTTATCATTACTTTATGTTATCATTCCATTCGTAAGTATGAATGAAAACTTGCAGTTCACAAAATGTTTAAAATGTCAAGTTTATACTATCGTAGGAGTCATCTTTGTTAGTAAAATTGATAAATTCTATACGATATACGTCTACTATGGTGAGAATACCGTCTTTCACTTCTCCTTGATTTTTCGGAGAACTACTTTCACTTTCTCCTCTCACTTTTTCAACCGAATTTCGAGTTGTAAGTCTT
This sequence comes from Capra ibex, assembly GCA_006410555.1. NCBI lineage: Eukaryota > Metazoa > Chordata > Mammalia > Artiodactyla > Bovidae > Capra > Capra ibex. The sequence goes on from SJYO01050415.1 coordinate 49,274,700, forward strand.
TTACTTCTAGTACCGTAGACCAGGGTAGTGAAGTACCCTTTATCTACCCCTTTGTCACCTTTGTCACAATCTGAAATAAAAACCCCCGAGGTTTTAGTGACGTCTACCACTGACGTCGGTACTTTAATTTTCTGCGAATGAGGAACCTTCTTTTCAATACTGGTTGGATCTATCGTACAAGTTGTCGTCTCTGTAATGAAACGGTTGTTTCCAGGCAGATCAGTTCCGATACCAAAGAGGTCACCATCACATACCTACACTCTCAATCTGACACTTCTTTCGACTCGCGACTTCTTAACTACGAAAACTTGACACCACAACCTCTTCTGAGAACTCTCAGGGAACCTGACGTTCCTCTAGGTTGGTCAGGTAAGACTTCCTCTAGTTGGGACCCTAAAGAAACCTTCCTTACTACGATTTCGACTTTGAGGTCATGAAACCGGTGGAGTACTCTTGTCGACTGAGTGACCTTTTCTGAGACTACGACCCTCCCTAACCCCCGTCCTCCTCTTCCCCTACTGGCTCCTACTCTACCGACCTACCGTAGTGCGTGAGCTACCTGCACTCAGACTCACTTGAGGCCCTCAACAACTACCTATCCCTCCGGACCGTACGACGCTAAGTACCCCAGTGTTTCTCAGCCTGTGCTGACTCGTTGACTTGACTTACCTTGACTATATATAAAGACTCTCAAAAAAGTCTCAGAACCTACATATTACCTTTATTAAATTTTAGTTAATACAACAACAAGGTGGAAAAGCGTTTATACATCGTTTGTAAGGAATTTATCGAATTTAAACGGATTGAAATACATGAGATATATGAGATTTGTCTGTTTGTGTATCCCTGTTGAGATTTCTTTCAAGTGTCTTCAAAGAGATTGACACTTCTTATGTTTTATGTTCTTTTTATTGACTAGTTTAGTATACTTATAAAAGTACGTATGTAAATAATTTTACCTTGATATATTTAAGTAAAGTGATTTTACTTTGTTAGATTCCGGTACCTTTTATACATTCTTGTTAAAAGTTTCCAATCTTACTTTTATAAGTACTTTACTACCGAAAATATTTGGGATCCAAAGACGTGTTTCTACGTGTGTATTTGTGTGAATTCCATTTTCGTTGACAGGTATTCATTGTCTAGAAAACCTTCTTTGTAAAAATTAGATGGAAATTTTTTTTTTAAGTTCACATAAAATCGTAAATACCATTTTGTTTGTAAATGTTTAACAGGTACTTACGGACGATTCAGTGCAGTCAGTACAGATTGTCAAACGTTAGCGTACCTGACATCGGTAGGTCTGAGGAGACAGGTACCCTAAAGGGTCCGTTCTTATGACCTCCCCAACGGTAAGAGATTCCCTGGAAGGGTTGGGTCCCTAGTTTGGGTCAAGAGGACATAACCGTCCGCCTAAGAAATGGTGACTCGGTGGACCCAAGTGACTTTTATTGAAAAAGAGAAATCCTTCTTATTAGTTTCTGTGTTATACTCTTTATCAGATGTAAAATAGTCGTTTATATCGTACTGTGGATAAATCTTGTGTAAAGGTCTGGATATACTTCTTTGACATTTGGAAATGACTTCGTGTATTACAGACTTTTAGTGTTCAAAATGAACCTTCTACACCACTGGATTTCTGAGGTCACTGACGTTTAAGTCTTGTTAAGTTTGAGTTTTGTTTGTGTCTATAAAGTTTATATTCTGAGTCGACATAGGTCCTCTCGGTTGTATGAAAACTTAAATTTTTGCGTTTTTTTACGTTATCTCCCTTTAATGTCTAAAGACATTAATGTTAGACATTTAGATTAAGACGGTTTATTGTCTACTTCAATAGTGACATATCTGATCATTTTGAAGTTTTATTTACTACGTTTTACCGTTCTTCCATCGGTTTCTTCGTATGGATTTCTCTCTGAATCTGTAATAAAACTTGTTATTTTATCTTCCATTTGTGTTGTTTAAAAAAAAATTTATTGCGTTGTCCACTCCATAAGGTTCCATTGTTGTTTTTAGTCGCCCCCCACCCCCCGACCCCCCCCCTCAGTTTCCCGTATTTTCTTTCTAAATCCAAAGTCGTAGTTCTTTATTTCTTAAATCCCTGAACCGACTTCCAGGTCACCACTCTTTAGACGGACAGTTACGTCTATTGTACCCAAGGTAAGGACCAGTCCTTTGTAGGGTGTACGGAACTTCGTCGATTCGATCACACGGTGTTGATTACTTCGGGTGGACGAGGTCTCGGACTGTTAATAATTATGTTGCTGACTTGGTCACGGAATTTCGGTCTCGAGGTGTTGTTCTATCATCGAAGAGGATTAGCGTTGTCTCTTTCGGGTTCACGTAGTCGTTTTAGGGTAATACCGGTTTTGATTTATTTATGATTTTGTTATTGTTGTTTTTTTCTTAAACCGTCCGAAACCAGGGGTCCAACACCTTCAAAGAATTGATGAACCTTAATTCATCAATTGATGAAAGTTAAAATAATTGAACCTTAAGGGGGGGTTGTGGGGAAACCCTTAAAGGAATCACTGACTTCATCGAAATAATGAGAGGCACCCGGGACTAATAAATACGATTTTTGTACTGGATGTACCACCGGGGATTGAATTATTACCCTGCTGAGTCCAACACTCCGACCGGTAAAGTTTTCTGGTTCCTACAATGATCTCCAAACCCCGAAACTCGGTCCACCCGAATAATCGGGTCGGAGATTCCTCCCCTCTTACGACCTCTACAATAGTTAGGGCGGATACTCCGATTTGGCGTTATTTGTGAACTCACTCGAACAAACCGACCGTTATAAGAGACAAAGGACAGTGTGACTACACGGTCCTCCCATTACCCAGGGAGCCCTACTACTAATACCCAGTCAAGTTTGTTTGGGCAAGTCTTCAATTCTTCGAATAGTTCAGGTTTCTTCGTCGTAAAGTCCTTTCTCTCTTGTTTGTGTGTTTTCCTGATACGGAGAATGGAGATTTGCTCAGTAAAGACTGAGGAGCGAAAGGAGAAGGAGACCCGAAGGAAGAGTCCATTCTAGTCAGAACCCTTCACTGGGGGACTCACAACTCTTATCCGACAAGTTATGAATCTTTTTGTGTGGCTCGAGGGACATTGTGTCGGGGTGTGTCTCCCTCCTAGAGTTGTCCGTGTTTTGTGTTAGGAGATGCCGGTGCCTGTGTCGTCCCTGAAACCTTGTGTCTTAATTTGCTCCACAAAAATCAAAATAAGAAAAGAAGACTTGAGCGCCGGGAAGGACACTTTGGTGTGCAAGATCCGACTGGGAGGGGAAGTTTGGAATCCGCTCTGGGACTGGTTTGAGGTATGTCTTATCTCGGAGGAAGGAAGTGGAGAAGCACCCAGTCCCTGGATCCCCAACCTGTTACGTCCTGAAATTCGTCGCCAGAGATGTTCAATCTTCCGTCTCGACGGTCTCTTCCTGTGCCTGAGATCTTGCCATAGTTGTCCTTCGCCTGCACCTGGGTCCCTGGGCCGTCGATTTTCCTGAAGTCTTGAAGAGTGCCGCTACGCTCCTGTGTGACCCCTGCCCTTTTACCCCTGCCATCAAACTTGCAGGTGTCTCTGGGGGCTTTGGGTGCACACTTCCTGTCGTCCGACACCCTGATGCTTTAGGCCCAAAATTTGTTTGTTTGAGTGGTCTTGAGAGACAGCCAGTAAATTTGCGCTAAGGCCCAGACGTCCTATGACGCGTGCGCGCCCGCCTTCTAGGCGATGTTTCCTTCCACTCGCGCGATCGGCGCCGGTTCCTCTCCCCGCTTTCCCCTCTCCCACCCTGCTCCGGCCTTCGCGTCCACACATCCCCGCCCCGGTCACCCCCGCCTCGAAATGGAGGGGAGTGGGGCGGGGACAGTCAAAACCCAGACAACCAGGAAGACAGGTCGACACGAAGTTAAAGAGAGGGAAAACTACGGAAATTTAGAGAAACCAAAGGAGACCTCGTCTCGACGAAGGACGAACAAGATTCAATTACAAAGTGTGTTGAATGACGTTTTCTCTTCTTAAAACTCTCGACGGAGATTCCCTTCGACTCTACAAAAGTCCTTCAACTTTTTGCCGATTTTAATTTTTCGGGGACACACTGACACACTGCTACCCACAGAGGAGTCACTGCTTTTCATCTTACGTTATTGAGTCTACTAGACAACCCTCACAGTGAGCTCACATCCGAGGAGCTAAGACAGAGCAGTGTCGTTTCTAAACCTCACTGCCTATAATTTCGGGGGGGAGCCGGGCACAATATCGAGAGTCCAGAGTTTGCCTGCCACAATATCGGGGATCTGTTTAGTCCCAATGTCGAGACAAAATAAATTCTATTATCGTCCTTTAAGGTAGAAGTTCTACACTCCCGCACAACTGGGTTTCTGAGTTTCTCTTCTCGAGGGGTCCCGCACCCCCTCTCTCGCTCGGGAAACTGAGAAGAAAAATAGAAAAAAAGGGAAGGGGGACCAGGACGGGATACGTTGAACCCGAATGGTCCAAACGAGAAGATGGGCTTCAACATTGAGGTCAGGAGTCTGGAAGGAAACAAGATAAAAGCACCCGAAAAGGGAATGAACAGAAAAGTCAAGTCAAGTCAAGTCAGCGAGTCAGCACAGGCTGAGAAACGCTGGGGTACTTAGCGTCGTGCGGTCCGGAGGTACAGGTAGTGGTAGAGGACCTCAAGTGAGTCTGAGTGCAGGTAGCTCAGGCACTACGGTAGGTCGGTAGAGTAGGAGACAGTAGGGGAAGAGGAGGACGGGGGTTAGGGAGGGTCGTAGTCTCTGAAAAGGTTACTCAGTTGAGAAACGTACTACACCGGTTTCATGGCCTCAAAGTCGAAGTCGTAGTAAGGGCGGTTCCTTTAGGGTCCCGACTAGAGGAAGTCTTACCTGATCAACCTAGAGGAACGTCAGGTTCCCTGAGAGTTCTCAGAAGAGGTTGTGATGTCAAGTTTTCGTAGTCAAGAAGTCGCGAGTCGGAAGAAGTGTCAGGTTGAGAGTGTAGGTATGTACTGATGTCCTTTTTGATATCGGAACTGATCTGCCTGGAATCAACCGTTTCATTACAGAGACGAAAACTTATATGATAGATCCAACCAGTATTGAAAAGAAGGTTCCTCATTCGCAAAAAATTAAAGTACCGACTTCAGTGGTAGACGTCACTAAAACCTCGGGGGGTTTTATTTCAGACTGTGACAAAGGTGACAAAGGGGTAGATAAAGGGTACTTCACTACACTGGCCTACGGTACTAGAAACAAAAGACTTACAACTCGAAATTCGGTTGAAAAAGTGAGAGGAGAAAGTGAAAGTAGTTCTTCGAAAAATCGAGGATAAGTGAAAGACGGTATTCCCACCACAGTAGACGTATAGACTCCAATAACTATAAAGAGGGCCGTTAGAACTAAGGTCGAACGCAAAGAAGGTCGGGTCACAAAGAGTACTATATGAGACGTATATTCAATTTATTCGTCCCACTGTTATATGTCGGAACTACATGAGGAAAAGGATAAACCTTGGTCAGACAACAAGGTACAGGTCAAGATTGACAACGAAGGACTGGAGGTAAGTCTAAAGAGTTCTCCGTCCAGTCCACCAGACCATAAGGGTAGAGAAAGTCTTAAAAGGTGTCAAAGAACACTAGGTGTGTCAGTTTCCGAAACCGTATCAGTTATTTCGTCTATATCTAGGAAAAGACCTTGAGAGAACGAAAAAGGTACTAGGTCCTCTACAACCGTTAAAATGGAGACCAAGGAGACGGAAAAGATTTTGGTCGAACTTGTAGTCCCTCAAGTGTCAAGTGCATAACGACTTCGGACCGAACCTCTTAAAACTCGTAATGAAATGATCGTACACTCTACTCACGTTAACACGCCATCAAGTTCGTAAGAAACCGTAACGGAAAGAAACCCTAACCTTACTTTTGCCTGGAAAAGGTCAGGACACCGGTGACGACTCAAAAGGTTTAAACGACCGTATAACTCACGTCGTGAAAGTCTCGTAGTAGAAAGTCCTAAACTTTGTCGAGTTGACCTTAAGGTAGTGGAGGTGATCGAAACAAGTATCACTACGAAAGATTCCGGGTGAACTCTAGTGTAAGGTTCTAAGACCGAGATCTAATCACTAGTGTAGTAGTACTAATAGACCCAGCACTTCTAGAAAAAAAATGTCAAGAAAGCACATAAGAACGGTGGAGAAGAATTATAGAAGACGAAGACAAAAAAATGTACATCGACAGGCCATAAGGGTCGTGGTAAATCACTTCTCTAACAGAAACGGGGTAACATATAAGAACGGGAAAAACAGTTTTTATTCCATGGGTATCCACGTACCCAAATAAAGACCCGAAAGATAGAACAAGGTAACCAGATATAAAGACAAAAACACGGTCATGGTATGATAGAACTACTGACATGGGAACATCATATGTGACTCCAGTCCTTTCAACTAAGAAAGTCGAGGTAAGAAGAAAGAGTTCTGAAGAAACCGATAAGTCCCAGAAAACACAAAGGTATACTTAATATTTACAGAAACAAGATCAACACACTTTTTATGGTAACGATTAAACTATCCCTAGTGTAACTTAGACATCTAACACAAACCATCATATCGGTAAAAGTGTTATGACTAAGAAGGATGGGTCCTTGTACATTATAAAGAGGTAGACATATACAGTAGAAACTAAAGAAAGTAATCACAGAATACCAAAAGATACATGTCAAGAAAACAGAGGAATCCATTTAAATAAGGATCTATAAAGAAAAACAACGTTACCACTTACCCTAACTAAAGAATTAAAGAGAAAGACTAAAAAGTAACAATTATATATCTTTACGTTCACTAAAGACACATAACTAAAACATAGGACGTTGAAACGGTTTAAGTGACTAATCGAGTCATCAAAAGATAGAAATCCCAAAAGGTACATGTCATAGAACAGTAGACGTTTGTCACTCTCGAAATTAAGAAAAGGTTAGTCCTAAGTAAAGAAAAAGAAGAGACTAACGACATCGATCCTGAAAGTCTTGGTACAACTTATTATCACCACTTGCACCTGTGGGAACAGAACAAAGACTAGAATCCCCCTTACGTAAGTTAAAAAGTGGTAACTCTTATTACAAACGACATCCAAATAGTATATACAACTACATCTAAGGAAGATACGGGTAAAAAATTTTTCTTAAAATTAGTATTTACCTACGACTTAAAACAGTTTCTGGAACAGATGTAGATAATTTTACTAGTATACCAAAAAAGAAAGTTAAATAATTATACCACATAGTGTAACTGACTAAACGTATATAACTTAGGAACGTAGGGACCTTATTTGGGTTGAACTAACCCACATACTCGAAAAACTACACAACGACTCAAGACAAACGATTTTAAAACAACTCCTAAAAACGTAGATACAAGTAGTCACTATAACCGGACATCAGAAAAAAACACAACAGAAAAAGACCAAAACCATAGTCCCACTACCACCGGAACATCTTACTCAAACCTTCACAGGGAAGGAGACGTTAAATGACTTTCTCAAAATCTTCCTATCCGTAATCGAGAAGAGATTTACAAACTATCTTAAGAGGACACTTCGGTAGACCATGACCCGAACAAAAAACCCTCTAATAACTAGTGTCGAAGTTATAGTCAGGAACATTAACCCAACAAGTATTAAAGAAATAGAAGGACCAAGTCAGAACCTTCTAACTTGAAAAGATTATTAGACAGGTAAAGAAGGTCCAATAGGTAAAATAACGGTATATCAACAGGTATTATCAGAGAATATTAAGAAACATAAAGACGTAACAGACGACATTGGAGAGAAAAAAAGTAAAGATTAAAACAACTAAACTAGAAAGAAAAAAAGAACTAGTCAGACCGGTTTCCAAACAGTTAAAACAAATAGAAGAGTTCCTTGATCGAAAATCAAAATAATTAGAAATGATAACAAGGAAAGTAAAGAAAAAGTAAATAAAGACGAGACTAGAAATACTAAAGAAAGGAAGATGATTAAAAAACAAGAAAAAGGTCAACGAAATCCACATTTCAATCCAACAGATAAGCTACAAAAAGAACAAAGAACTCCATCCTAACATAACGATATTTGAAGGGAGAATCTTGACGAAAACGACGTAGGGTATCCAAAACTCAACAGTACAAGAGTAACAGCAAACAAAGACCTTTAAACAACTAAAGGAAAAACTAAAGAAGTCATTGGACAACCAATAAATCTTTGCATAACAAATTAGAGGTACACAAACACAAAGAATATCAAAAAAGAACATTAACTATAGATAGGAGTATCACAACATCAGTCCCATCTACGAACTATGTTAAAGTTATAAGAATTTAAATGACTCCAAACTGAACACTGGGTTCTACACCAGATAGGACCTCTTATAAGATAGACGTGAACTCTTCTTCCACATAAGAAGACGTAAACCTACCTTACAGGACTTCTATAGTTACTCTAAGTAGAGTAGATTACACAGTAAATTCTGAACACAAAGACAAAATTAAAAGACAAAACTACTAGACAGGTAACCACACTTATCCCACAATTTCAGAGGATGATAATAACACAATGACAGTTAAAGAGGAAAATACAGACAATCACAAACAGAATACATAACTCCACGAGGATACAACCCACGTATCTATAAATGTTAACAACAGAAGGAGAACCTGACTAGGGAACTATTAATACATCAAAGGAAGGAATAGAGAACATTATAAGAAATAAAATTCCAGATAAAACAGACTATACTCCTAACGATGAGGTCGAAAGAAATCGAAGGGTAATCCTACCTTATATTAAAAGGTAGGAGAGTGAAAGTAAGATTTACACAGAAGTCCAGACTTCACCCAAAGAACATCTGTCGTATATATACAGAATAAAAAATTAGGTAAGTCGGTCAGACACAGAAGACCAACCTCGTAAATTAGGTAAATGTAAATTTCATTAATAACTATATATACAAGGATCTGACTATATATACAAGGATAAATAAAGAATATATCAGTTCTTTATGTTCTTTTCTTTTTTCCAGATGTTTTAGTTGGGGTTTGTTAATTCTTTTACCGTTATCCTTGTATATATAGTTATGGTCTTTTCCCAATAACTGACTTACGATAGATGATACTAAAAAGACTATAAATAAATCTGGAATAAAAGAATTTAATTTATGAAAAGATATAAAAAATCTAGTAATTAACAAGAAGGGTCATACTTGATGGATCGTAAAGGACTACACATACAAATCTTGTTTTGGGAAAGTAGTGAGTAATGTAAACATCCCAGAGAGGAGTCGTATGTGACTACGACTCACTCCACTACCGAGTGAAGTTCCGAAACAGTGTAATAAATATAAACATACTTAGGTGAATACAACTCATTCCAAACTCACCGTTAATTTCCGGAAGGTGTAAGACATGTAATCATTCCGAAGAGAGGTCACACTTAAGTGACTACTTGTTCTATGTTTACAGACAATTTCCGAAACGGTGTAAACATGTAAACATTCCAAAAAACATGTAAACATTCCAAAGAGAGATCATACTTAAGAGACTACAAATCACTATAAACTCATTGTCAACTTCCGAAACAGTGTAAGCAATGTAAACATTCCGAAGAGAGGTCATACTTAAGTGACAACGACTCGTTCCCTCCTTGCGGTCAATTTCCGAAACGGTGTAAGACACATAAACATTCCAAAGGGAAGTTATACTTAAAAGGTTACAGAGAAATCTGAACTACTAAATAATTTCTGAAAGGGTGTATATAATGTGAATATTACAAGAAAGAATCATACTGAAAGGACTACGCTTCGTAACTTCTGTCCAACTCTTGAGGTGGTGTAAGTGATTTACACGTTAAGAAGAGAGGTCACACGTACGAAGGGACACATTATTCTAGACTTGAAACTATTTCATATAATAATGTAATTAAGGAAAATGGCACCAAGAGACTTGTAAAAGAGACTATTAAGTACTCTGGTCTCAGAACCAGTTTCACTAAGGATCTAAGTTCCGTACCCATCTAAGACCGAGGTAGTATTTATGACAACATTACTAACTTCTACCTCGACAACGAATTCCGGAGTGAACAACCTAATGTGTACCTTCCAACAAGGTGTAATATTGTAGGTAACTTACTACTACCACCGACCTATTTCTGTAAGAGTAATAATAGTTGTAATATCTATAACCTTATCCCTCTTTTACAAACAACCACCCTTTTATTACTCGGGAGTGATTTCCTAGAGAGTTTAACTAGTATCACTCTAAAAGAAGGGAGTAAAAGTTTAGAGACCGAAGGTCTGTACATACTGACTGACAAATTAAGTTTGGATATAAGTATAACCAAACTCATTAATAAACATCGTATCCGATCTACTAAAAGGTACAAAAGGTTTTAAGTAAGTCTCTTATATGTATATAAAAAATTAGTACACCCAGAATGTTTTTGAACAGAAAGACGGTTTTAATGACTGAAGGTTACTTTAAAAAGGGTTAAACTACATATAGGAGTTAAAGAAAACCGTTAGTACAAAAGTAATACTCATTGACAGGATTAACCAATGTAGGTTTTATTGTAGGAAAACCGGGAAGTGTCCGGGGGAATGTAAGGGTGAGAAAGTAATTCATTTAAAGGTTCGGTTCTTGAGAGTCTTAAAGGGTCGTGTAATGTGCACTTAAAGGATACGTACCGAAGAAACCCTTGTTTGTAACCTACAGTACTCTGCTATAGTGACTTTCTATTGTTTATTGGTTCTCGGGTAAATCATGAAACTCACTTGTACGAAATGTTAACATACGTTACAACTGTTTGGGAATCGGTCTAATTCTTCTCTACTCTACGTTGATTTTACTCTTTATTTTCCTCTCTGTATTATCAACTATGGTATCTCGATTTTCATTAATATAGTACGATGAGACTTGTTATGATGTTGTTTTTTAACTTCTGGAGTTGTTGTTGTTGTTCTTCTAACTTAAAGACCTTTGTCTTGGGGAATCCATAATCGTACTTACTTAATTTTTAATGTTTTGTGGATGTTGATAATTTATCTGATTTTCTCATTGATTTTTTTTTTTGTTTTGGGACCTCATCTACTTAATTGACCTAATGAGGTCGTTGTGATTCTTTTTAATCGTAGTTAAGAGGTATTCCCTAGTTATACATGTGTACCGATAAAAATTTTACCTATTGGTTGTTCCTGGATGACGTATCGTGTCCCTTGAGACGAGTTGTAACACACTGTCGGACCTACCCTACCTTCAAACCCTCTTTTAAGTATGGATTTATACAACCGACTCAGGGAAACAACAAGTCGAAATTGATAGAGTAAAAAAATCAACCGATGTAAGGTTATATTTTATTTTTCAATTTCTCTTCAAATTTTTTACTTAAGATACTCAATTATCTGTATAATTTACCAAAATGTTAACCCCGTTTATGTGAACTTTACAGATTACAAGTAATCATAATAAAAAGAGTCAAGGTATATATACGTAATTATATACTATAAACAAATAGAAAAAGACTCAATGAAATGAGGCACTGTTAGAGTCCCTCACCTTACCCGTACCCCCCCTCCGAGTTCACCCTCACTTCTATATATATATATATATACATACATACATACTAACTAAACACAACTACATACCGTCTCTAGTAGTGTTGTAACGTTTCGTTAAAGGAGGTTAGATTTTTTTTTATTCCCTACTTCATTTTGTTTTAACCCTCCATCTTTAACTCCTATTGTGAAAAACTGAAATCCCTCCACGAAATGTAAGACTACTTTACTGACTCAGACTTGAAACCTCTGAGTACAAACTTTAAAGTTAGTCTTTAATCTTACGTCCTTTATATATAGACAAGGGTCATAAAGACCTTAAAACGGTTGATTAGAGTCATAGAGGTCCTGAGACGAGTGTGGACAGACTACACTCCGACTGTGTCTTGAAGTTTTCCCAAATTGTGACTCAAACAGTCTTGACAATCATCGTAAAGGATCCAGGAGGTTTCGTCACCTTCTCGTTGGTCTAATACGTCCAGGAGTGTCTGTCACTTACACTCCCTTTTGGTGACCTCGACTTCTTGTGTACCTCCAAATTCTTGGGTTCTTAATCCGGTCTCTTGAGGGAGATACTGTTGTTGTCTTTATTTGAGTCCAAAGAGTTTCTAGTAAGATTACTTCGTCTAAAAGGGTTTCGTTTAAAAATCGGACCAAAGGAGACACTAGAAATCTGGAGAGTGGACACAGTAGACGAAGTAAGTAAGTGTGGATCGGGTCCCTAAGAAGGAAATGAGGTGTTTCTCCTGGACAAGTAATCTTTTTATTTGTATTAATCCTCAAACCCTAATTGTATATGTGACACGTACACACACGTTCCAACGAAGTCAGAACAGGTTGGTATCGGGTGCTCCGAGGAAACAGATACCCTAAGAGGTCCGTTCTTATGACCTCACTCAACGGTCCGGGAGGGGGTCCCCTAGAAGGGTTGGGTCCCCAGTTTGGACGGAGAGAATACGGGCGGACGTGACCGTCCATACACGAAATGACGATCACGGTGGACCCTTCGGGTATATATGACATCATATATATTTTATTAGCTACTTACGGTTGACACATCGTGTCCCTTGAGATGAGTTATAGAACGTTACTGTACATTCCCTTCTCTTAGACTGAACTGACTACTTTTGCATACCAATGTTTTGACCCATAGAGATGACTTGTGTCAACGGACAAGTATAAAGTTTCGGTTGATTTTTGTTTCTCTTGACCTTCTTTACTCGAAGGTGTAATTGACCTAACCGAATAGGTGTAAGAAGTGATTTAGAAAGTTTCTGTAAATAAATTTCTGTTTCCCCTTTAATGTCCGAAGGGACCACCGAGTCACCACTTCTTAAACGGACGGTTGTGCTCTCTGTACTCAAGTTAGGGACCAGGTCCTTCTAGGATGTACGGTACCTCGTTGACTTGGGTACACGGTGTTCATGACTCGGACGTTCGATCTCGGACCCTTGACGTTGATGACTCGGGTGCACGATGTGATGACTTCGGACGTTCGGGATCTCGACCACGAGACATTATTCTTCGGGTACGTGGTGTTGATCTCTCATCGGGGGGGGGTGACGGAGGAGGGGGTATGGTGTTAATCTCTTTTCGGGATCGTCGTTGTTTCTCGGTCGTGTCGTTATTTATTTATTTAAATTTTTTTCTATTTCCCATTTAATCCTTGAAGTATCATACACTTAGACCGCAGTTTGTGGACTTAGTCACTTATAGTTTACATTAACCCATTTAGCCACAGACCACTGACTTTGTGATTCCTGTTGAGACAGTAACCTACCTACAAAACCCCCTTTTACTCCTTTAGACTTAGAACTTTTTTTATAGTTAAAGTACGTTTAAAGTCAGGTATGTATGGAGGGTATAAGACATAGGGATTATCACGTAAATTTATCATTCAGACAAACAAACAAACAAAATTGGTCACATCTCTTATCTAACTAAAAAAAGAGTCTTAAAAATTTCCTTAAGACCTGGTGATTCCAGTAAGACAATTATACACGGAAAAGAAAGAATTAGGATAAGATTCTCGACTAGAACATAGGTCTAAATTCCAATTGAGGAGGTGAAAGTGACATAAGTGATTCTAGGGTTGTGGGTGTAGGTTGGGCTACCCTTACGACTAATGTCACGGAAGGGCACAACTAGAGAGTGTTTCCCTTATAAAAGTTATTGACTTTCAATGATTAAGTACCACTCTTACGAAGTACGTGATATCCTTCAGACTTACGTCTGTTACCGTTTCTTTGAGTCCCTCTCTCTTCTCTCGGCTAACACTGAGTATTCTTATTTTTATTTATTTATTGTATTCATCGACTTTTATTGGAACGATCCGTTCTTATAGTATTCACCTCTTACTTTATAAAATACAAAAGTTAAGTCCCGTAAAGTCCTCCTTTTCGTCTGTCAGAGATTGGACCTAGTCTAGTAAATGGACTCTTAGACGGTAAACGAGGAGGGAGAAGGAGGACGGGACCCATCAAAAGAGTGGTTCCAATGTACCTCCTTACTGTCGTCGTAGTACTCTTACATGGAAGTTTCCGTAGTCGGTCGAGGAAACGGATGAGGGTTGTGGGAGTGTCCGTCTTCCTGGAATTTTTAGACTCTTCTGGTTGGAGAACCAGAGTCTTTTCTAAGTCCTTGTTAGTCGAGGATACACTTAAGGGGGGACACTCAACAAGAAACAAATGGAGAGAGGAGAGGATATCTCCAGGGGTTCAAGACGAGGGGGTCCCATTCCCGACGGACTGAACGGGAAGTTTGGGCACAATTTGTCTTGAATGACGGAGAGGAACCTGATTTACCAGATTTGAGGGAGTCCTCGAGTTCCTAAATTGCGACCAGTGTGGAGTCTTAGTAGACCTCGTGAAGTAGATTTCTTGTGACTGCGAGGATGTCCTGGTTGACTACCTGAGACATTCCTTCCGTGTACATTGTAATGAATAATTACGACCAGTATACTGGGATTACTCTTTGGTTATCCTTGGTGAATCGGTTTACAATGAGGGTGTGGGGGGCGGGAACTCCGCAATGTTTCAGAGGGAGTCAACACAGGTTGAGAAACGCTGGAGTACCCGATATCGGACAGTCCGAGGAGACAGGTACCCCTAAGAGATCCGTTTGTATGACCTCATCCAACGGTACGGGATCAGGTCCCCTAGAAGGGTTGGGTCCCTAGTTTGGGTACAGAAGGTGTAACGTCCGCCTAAGAAATGGTAGACTCGGTGGTCCCTCTGATGTTTCGGGAAACCCTAACCAAGAAAGGAGATTCTTCAATCAGTCGTCCAACCTTCACCCCGGTACTTTACTGAGAAATTTTTCAAGGGAAAATCACGACCACGAGGGAGTTCTGGACAGAGGAAACGTTTTGAAGAACTTGGCGGTGACGTGACATACAAGTAATCGTCAAGGACCCGGTTTAACAACAACTACAACAGACAACAGAAGCGACGAAATTCTGGGTACAACTTGAGGTTATTTTTACAACGAGTTTAAACGAAAAACAGATTGTAGTAAAGGTATCAGATTTTATTTATCGTTCACTACAGTAATCGTTTTTTTTTAATTCACACTTTACGTGTAGTTTTACTACATATTGTATTGGTGCAAAGTCTTACACAAGGTTATAGTTTAGGGTTTCGAGTTGTTACTTTTTGACGTTAATGAAACGTGAAGTAGATCTCTTTCGGGGTTAGTCGTTACTTCTGGCTCGTATTGGTTTTTACTTATTTATTTATTTATTTGATAATTTTTACTCCTATAATATACAAGCGATATGCAATCAATCTTAAGAAGAGATCTTGTCAGGTCAGTACCTGAAAAAAAAACAACAACAATAGAAATAATGTTTAAATTAGATAATCACTACCCAGACAAGTCTAAAGGGAAAGAAGGAGTCAGTCAGGACCGTCCAACAAAAGAACGAAAGCGAGTCTCAAAGTTTTAATATACATCTTTATTAATCCATAGGACTTTTAAAGGACTTCAGTAACTAATCGAGAGTATCTAAGAACCACCTCAGAAGTCCCTAAAGATATATGTCGTAAGACAATAGACGTTCATCACTGTCAAAATGAAGAAGGGAAGAGTAATCCTAAGGTAAATAAGGTATCCGACTAACGATACGATCCAGAAAATTGTGACACAATTACCTTTACCACTCCCACCCGTAGGAATTAGAACAATAACTAGAATCCCTTTTCAGAGAGTCGCCCAGGACCTAGGTACCTTTACTCCTGTCCCACTACCTGACCTACGAATACTCCCGTGTCAATAATTATTTTTGTGTTCTTTACTTTCGTAGTTTTGTGTGGAGGGTAAATAGATGAAAACCCAAACCCCTTTAAAACTTGTGGTCGACACCTTTTCACGGCCTTCCTCGGTTTGATTTGAGACTACAAAAGAGTAGACAAGTCACTCCACTCCAGGTGTCCACCCGAATCTGGACTGTATCGGAGTCCCCGCCACCTCTAAACACATTACAGACAAACATCCTTCATTTTCTTTTGACCCTCCATCTTTCTCCCCTAATGTAAAATACTAAAATTCCACGAAATGGGAGACTACTTTACGGGCTCAGACTTGAAACCTCTGAATACAAAATTCTCAGATAACTTTTAATCTTTCGGCCTTCGTATATAGGAAGGGGTCATAAAGACCTTGGAACAGTTGATCAGGGTCCTAGAGGAGTTGAGAGGAGTGTGAAAAGACTGAACTCCGTCTGTATTTTTAAAATTTTCCCAAATTGTGTCTCAAACAGTCTGACAATCGTCGAAAAGGATCCAGGGGGTTTTGTCACCTTCTCGTCGGTCTAATACGTCCAGGGGTGTCTGGTCCCCCTTCCAAAACTGAGAGTCACTTACACTCCCGTTTGGTGACCTCGACTTCTTGTGTACCTCCTAAATTCTCGTGTCTTACCCCGCAGTACAGGGAGAAACTGTCTTTATTTGGGTCCGAAGAGTTTTTAGGAAGCTCACTTCGGTTAGAGGGGCTTGATAGACTTATTTAGACCGAAGGAGACACTAGAAACCTAGAGAGGGGACACAGTAGACGAAGTAAGTAAGTGTAGATCGGGTCCCTAAGAAGGAAATGAGGTTTTACCCCTGTGTAAGTAATCTTTTTATGTGTATTAATCCTCAAACCCTAATTGTATATGTGAGATCATATATATTTTATCTATCGGTTGTTCCTAGACGACGATCGTATCCTTTAATATGAGTTATGGATATTATTAGATATTTCCTTTTCTTGGACTGAACTGAGTACTTTTCGAGACGAATGTTTTGAGTCATAGAGATGATTTTGTTAACGGACAAGTATAAAGTTTCGGTTGATCCTCGTTTCTCTTTGATCTTCTTTACCTCAAAGTTATAATTGGTCCTACCGAATACGTGTAGGGAGTGATTTAGAAAGGTTCTAGTCATAATTTCTATTGCCCCTTTTTGTTCTTGAAGTATTCACACCCTTAGACTGTCTTTTGTGAACTTAGTACTTGAAGTCCACATTCCCCTATTTGACCACAGTCCACTGGCCTTGTGAGTTCTCCTGAGAAACAGTGACGAGTCTATAAAAACTGTTTTTATTTCCTTTATAATTGGATAGAAATTTTTTACAAAATACGTTTAAAGTTAGGTATCTATTGATGAGAAAAAGACATAGGGATTGGTATGTAAATTTATGAACTCAGGAAGAATGGTCACATATCAGAGATTACAAAAAAAGTCTTGAAACATTCCTTAGGACTTGGTGATTCCAGTAGACAAATATACACGCAAAAGAATAAGGTCGAGATTTCTCAACTACAACATAGGTCTACATTCCTTTGCTGAGGTGAAAGGGGAATAAGTGA
This sequence comes from Capra ibex, assembly GCA_006410555.1. Classification (NCBI taxonomy): domain Eukaryota; kingdom Metazoa; phylum Chordata; class Mammalia; order Artiodactyla; family Bovidae; genus Capra; species Capra ibex. Next base: position 49,292,124 of record SJYO01050415.1, read on the forward strand.
TTCTATGGTTATAGGGTGGGGTAGGGTTACCCATAGAATCAATAACTAGGGAAGGACACAACTAGAGAGTGTTTCCGACATAAAAGTTATGAACTTTAAGTGAGTAAGTATGACTCTTAAGTAGTACGAAATGTCCCTCGGACCTACGTTTGTCACCTCTACATTTTTTTTCATCAGATTTCCCGACCCAGAAGTAATAACATTATTTATTTTCAAATTTTTATGTGAAAGTTTTGTTCGATGGATCCGTTCTTGTGGTTTTCATCTATATCCAAACGTCCAAGAGTTTGGTACTGTAAAGGCCTCCTTTTGGTTTGGGTCAGAGATTTGTGTTCGTCCTGTAAATGGACTCTTCGACGGTAAAGAAGGAGAAGAAGGAGGACGGGACCTAGTAAAAGAGTAGTTCCAATACACCTTCTTAGTGTAATCTAAGCACTCTAATACGGAAGTTTCCACAGTCGTATCGAGGAGCGGACGAGGGTTGTATGGATGTCCGTCTTCCTGGAACTTTTCGACTTTTCCGGTGTGAGAGGACAGAAAACAGAGTCCTCTCTAAACCCTTGTTAGTCGAGGATGCACCTCTAGTTAGATACTCGAAAAGGAACAACAGCTGTGAAGAAGAGAGAAGTATATTTATGGGCGTGTTTAAGACGATTGTACCCCACACACCCTACGTGACTGAACGGGGAAGTTTCGGGTACCTCTCGTCTTGAACAACGGACAGGAACCTGATTTCGTACCAGACTTGAGTATTAGTATGGGTCTTTTGGTACACGAATTGGGCCCGGAGGGGAATGTTAAGGGATTTCGGTGAAGGATGTTCGGTGTGACTACAAAGGTGTCTCGGTTGACTCTTCAGACACTCCTTCCGTGACCACTCCAGTAAAGAATTATGACCAGTGTACTCGAACTACCCTTTAGTGGACCGACTTACCAAAAAAGGACTTGGAACTTTTACTTCTTTTAGAAACCCTAGTACCGGGGTGAGATTCTTCGATACTTAGACCTCCAAACTCCACCTTGGGCACTTTACTCAGATATTGATTTCAAAGGACGACCACGACTACGACGAAAGGGTTCTAGGTAAAAGTCATCGGGACTCGATCTCTATGGTGTGGGTCGTGTGGACTCTGGAGATTCGTCACACTCGTAAACCCCAACCTTGAAGATCTTCGTGTTCAAGACAGTCTAACTATAGGGCTCCTCTTCCAAATTTGTACCCTTTAAACGAACTTATCAAGTTATTTTAAAAAAAAGAGGATATAAATAACCAATACCACGCAGAAACAACAACACACAACCGAAGAGTAACGTCACCAAAGAAAAGAACACCTCGTGTCCAAGATTCCGTGGACCTGAAGTCGTCAACGTCGAGGATCCAAGATCTCGTGTCTGAGTCATCAACACCACGTTCCCGAATCAACAGGGTTCCGTACACCCTAGAAGGGTCTGGTCCCCGACTTGGTCACAGGGAACGTGACGTTCTACATAAGAATTGGTGACGCGGTGGTCCCTTCGGTGGTTATTTGGAATTAACCATTTGTCCTGAGAGTTGAAAAGACAAAGGATGACCGTCTTTGCACAAGTGTCAAAGAGTATCTCTTTAGCTCCAAGTTCGGTAGGTTTAACAGTTGTTTCTGTGAGTCCGATGTAGGATAGGATAGTGTGGGGGATGACCGTCTGTCACCTTCTCGAGCAGAGTGATTGAGAAGGACGCGAAAAGGACTGTCCCTACAACAAGTCAGGGAGTCAAGATAGGCTGGGAAACGGTGAGGTACTTTCTGGGATACGTCGTACGGTCCGAAGGGACATGAAGTGGTAGAAGGTCTCAAACGAGTTTGTGTACAGGTGACTCAGCCACTTCGGTAGGTTGGTAGAGTAGGAGATATAGGGGAAGAGGAGGACGGAAGTTAGGAAGGGTCGTAGTCCCAGAAAAGGTTACTCGGCCGAGAAGCGTAGTCCACCGGTTTCGTAACCTCAAAGTCGAAGTCAGGAAGGTTTCTTATGAGTAACTAAAGGAAATCCTAACTGACCAAACTATAGGTACGACAAGTTCCCTGAGGGTTCTCAGAAGAGGTCGTGGTGTTAAACTTTCTTGGTTAAGAAATCGTGAGTCGGAAAAAATACCAGTTGTGTTTCAGTCCCTTCATCAGTTATGTAGTATCTTGTGTTGTTAAGGACGATATTTAAGACTTCGTCGTTTCTTTTTATTATCCTACAACTTAAGTAGGTTTTCCAAGACAAAACAATACCATTACAGGGAGGGACGACACGTACGTCCGATTCAGCGAAAGTCAGTACGTACTGAGAAACGTTACGGTACTTGACATCGGGCGGTCTAACGAGACAGGTACCTTAAGAGGTCCGTTCTTATGACCTCACCCAACGGTCAGGGAAGAGGTCCCCGAGAAAGGGTGGATCTCTACCTTAGGTGCAGACAAGGTCAGAGGATAAAACCGTCCGCCCAAGAAATGGTGATCGCGGTGGACCGCATCAAGTCAAGTCAGCAACGTTGGGGTACTTAGCGTCGTGCGGTCCGGAGGGACAGGTAGTGTTTGAGGGCCTCAAGTGAGTGTGAGTGCAGGTAACTCAGTGACTACGGTAAGTCGGTAGAGTAGGAGACAGTAGGAGAAGAGAAGAACGGGGATTAGGGAGGGTCGTAGTCTCAGAAAAGGTTACTCAGTTGAGAAGCGTACTCCACCGGTTTCTTCACCTCAAAGTCGAAATCGTAGTAAGGAAGGTTTCTTTAGTGTCCCGACTAGAGGAAGTCTTACCTGACCAACCTAGAGGAACGTCAGGTTCCCTGAGAGTTCTCAGAAGAGGTTGTGGTGTCAAGTTTTCGTAGTTAAAAAACCACGAGTCGAAAGAAGTGTCAGGTTGAGAGTGTAGGTATGTACTGGTGTCCTTTTTGGTATCGGAACTGATCTGCCTGGAGTCAACCGTTTCATTACAGAGACGAAAAGTTATACGATAGATCCAATCAGTATTGAAAAGAAGGTTCCTCATTGGCAGAAAATTAAAGTACCGACGTTAGTGGTAGACGTCACTAAAACCTCGGGTTTTTTTATTTGAGACTGTGACAAAGGTGACAAAGGGTACTTCACTACCCTGGTCTACGGTACTAGAAGCAAAAGACTTACAACTTGAAATTCGGTTGAAAAAGCGAAAGGAGAAAGTGAAAGTAGTTCTCCGAAAACTCAAGGAGAAGTAAAAGACGGTATTCTCACCACAGTAGACGTATAGACTCCACTGACTATAAAGAGGGTGGTTAGAACTAAGGTCGAACACGAAGAAGATCAGGTCGTAAAGAGCACTACATGAGACGTATCTTCAATTTATTCGTCCCACTGTTATATGTCGGAACTGCGTGAGGAAAAGGATAAACCTTGGTCAGACAACAAGGGACAGGTCAAGATTGACAACGAAGGACTGGACGTATATCCAAAGAGTTCTCCGTCCAGTCCACCAGACCATAAGTGTAGAGAAAGTCTTAAAAGGTGTCAAATAACACTAGGTGTGTCAGTTTCCGAAACCGTATCAGTTATTTCGTCTTTATCTACAAAAGACCTTGATAGAACGAAAAAGTTGCTAGGTTCCAAAAAAGTTAAACGGTCCTCAAAAGTTTAACGGTCCTACAACCGTCAAACTAGAGACTAAGGAGACGGAAAAGATTTTGGTCAAACGTTTTTTGTTTTTGTTTTTTTGTTTTTGTTTTTTGTTTTGTTTTGTTTTGTTTTTTTTAAATTTTTTTATTTATTTATTTTGGTCAAACTTGTAGACCTTCGAGTGCCAAGTGTATAACGACTTCAGACCGAACCTCTTAAAACTCGTAATGAAATGATCGTACACTCTACTCACGTTGACACACCATCAAACTCGTAAGAAACCGTAACGGAAAGAAACCCTAACCTTACTTTTGACTGGAAAAGGTCAGGACACCGGTGACGACTCAAAAGGTTTAAACGACCGTATAACTCACGTCGTAAAACTGTCGTTGTAGAAAGTCCTAAACTTTATCGAGTTGACCTTACGGTAGTGAAGGTGATCGAAATAAGCATCACCACGAAAGATTCCGGGTAAACTAAAGTGTAAGGTCCTACAGACCGAGATCCACTCACTAGTGTGGTGGCACTAATAGACCCAGCACTTCCAGAAAAAACATGTCAAGACACATAAGAACGGTGGAGAAGAATTATAGAAGACGAAGACAATCCCGGTGTGGTAAAGACAGGAAATAGCTCGGGTAGAAACGTACTTTACAAGGGAACCATCGAGATTAAAAGAACTTCTCTAGAGATCAGAAAGGGTAAAACAACAAACGGAGATAAAGAAACGTGACTAACGACTCCTTCCGAAAGAATAGAGAGCAACGATAAGAAACCTAGAGGCGTAAGTCTACGAATATAGAAAGGAAAAGAGGAAACGAAAAGCGAAGAGAAGAAAAGTGTCGATAAACATTCCGGAGGAGTCTGTCGGTAAAACGAAAAAACGTAACAATCCATCCATCTTATCCCTTTTCCTCAGGTTTTACCGTCACCGATTTTCTGTTTCTTCCCTTTTCGGGTGTTTTTATCTTGTTTTCTTCCAGGCTCCTGGCCTCATTTCTGGAGTCCATTTTGTCGTGAGGACCGACCGGGTTAAATGTATCCTGTCCGGGTCCCTCTCTCTTTGTATATTTTTCTCCCCGGTTTCGGTCGAGAGAGAGAGGGGACACGTGACCCCGTGAGAAGGGAAGCGCAGAAACCTAGTTGCACGGGAGTGTGGACTCTCTACCTAAAAGGACGATAGAAGATTTATTTTAGCTCGACATTGTGACTCGACATTGTGACTAAACAGATTCTCGATATTTACCAGGAAAGTTCTGGACTCTCGATATTGTACCAGATAGGTTCGGGGTTCTCGACACTGTGTGGCTCCCCCGAAATTGTAGGTAGTGAGGTTTAGAAACAACACTACTCTGTTTCTTGGTTCCTTGTATGTAAGCGTATTGTCACTATGTACATGGGCACCCCGAAGGAACCACCGAGTCTACCATTTTTTAGGTGGACGTTACGTCGTCTCTACGTAAGCTGGGAAACTAGTCAGTCCTTCTAGGGGACCTCTTCACTGACTGAATGGGTAAGGTCGTAAGAACGGACCTTTTAGGGTACCTGTCTCCTCCGACAGTAAGGCAGGTACCCTAGTGTTTCTCAACCTGTACTGACTTCGCTGAATCGTGCGTACGTGTGTGTGTAGCTGAGTGTCGTTTGTTTGGATTTAATTTGATTAAGTATTTGTTATATTTTGCCTTACTATATGTTTTTCTCTTGTGTATGTTTTTATGAAGTACCGAAAGAAATAACTTTTGTTACGAACATAGTATTGACTTCCTTTGGTCCATATAGTAGGATTTTATATGGACTGTATCTTAAATAAAACTCGACTTCCGTTAATTCGTCGTTTGTGTTTTTCCGTCCTTTAGTTGCGAGGAAAACTACTTCTATGAGATTGGTCGGATGTCTACCGCGGTCTCCTTAAACGTTTATTTGGAGTAATTTACTTCTATTCCTGAAAAAATCAGCGAGTCAGTACAGACTGAGAAAACGTTGGGGTACATGACATCAGGGGGACCGAGGACACAGGTACCCTAAGGGGTTCGGTCTTGTGACCTCACCCAACGGTAAAGGAAGAGGTCCCCTAGAAGGACTGGGTCCCTAGTTTGGGTACAGAGAATGTAGAGGATACAACCGTCCACCCAAGATCGTGGTGGACCCTTCGGGAATTCCATATGTATTGGGTTCCTGTTTTGTCGAAATTACCTCGACATTGGTGTTGCGACTCTATACGGTGTGTATTCGGGATGAAGTCGACCCAAGTCCTAGGAGAGACAACCGGAAGTGTCCTGTACGGCGACCTGAGATTGGTGGGTCGGTGGGACACGGTGTCAAGAGGGTGACCGAAATCAAGAGTGGGGTCCAGAGGGTTCGACATAAGTAGGTGCCGTAAACTCAGGAGGTCGAGAGTTTCCGAGGGAGAGGTCCTGAAAAAGAGGTCAGAGGGTCTGGACAGACTCGAGACCGACGACACTCGGGGTGAGGTTCGAATAGTTTGTGAGATTACCCGAGATCAGGAGGGGACGGGTCTGAGAGTCTAAGGGGTGGTGCCCGAGTTCAGGAAAGGGGTTCAGTTGGGGGTAGAAGTGAATCCTTACTGGGAGAATTCTACCGACTGTTTCCAGGTATACCAGTTTCAATACCAAAAAGGTTATCAGTACATGCCTACACTCAGCCTGTTATTTGTGACTCGTGGTTTCTTAACTACGAAAACTTGACACCACAACCTCTGAACTCTCAGGGATCTTACCGTTCTAGTTTGGTCAGGTAGGATTTCCTTTAGTCAGGACTTATAAGTAACCTCCCTGACTATGAATTCGACTTCGAGGTTATGAAGCCGGTGGACTACTTTTCTCGACTGAGTGACCTTTTCTGGGGCTACGACCCTTTCTAACTTCCGCCCTCTTCCCCTGCTGTTTCCTACTCTACCAATGTACCGTGGTGGTTGAGTTACCTGTACTCAAACTTGTTCGAGGTCCTCTGCCACTTCCTGTCCCTTCGGATCACACGACGTCAGGTTCCCCGACGTCTCTCAGTTTGTGTTGACTCACTGACTTACTATTGAGTATTCTGTCGAGTCCAGGGAAGACTCAGATGGACGAGGAAGGTATGAGTCCTGAACTGGGAACCGCGGTGGGGGTGGGGGGGGTGGGGGTCCCTTTTAGGTGAACGTAGGGACCTCGTGACCGGAGGGGTCGGGGGGGTTGGGGGACGAAACCCTGGAGGTCTTGGACCTCTCCAGGTCACACGACCAAGACAAGGAAGTTGTCCGGTACACACTTGTAAGTCGTTTCTGTGACCGAGTATACGTTAAAGTCACAATCGGTAAGACCACAAATCACTGAGGGTCCCGTTGGACTGAAACGTATAGGGACCTTACTGCTGTAAATTGAGTAGAGGTGAATGAACTGTAAACTACTAGAATGTACTAATGGATCCAGAGGAAAGTGGAACATAAATAATAAAAATAACCGGCGTGACACGTCGAACACCCTAGAATCAGGGAGTTGGTCCCCGACTTGGTTGCGGGAGCCGTCACTTTCGTACCTCAGGATTGGTGACCTGACGGTCCCTTCGGGGAGGGAAGTGGAAGGTTAACTGAACGACAAAATAATAACTGAACTTCTTAAGAAAAATAGGAAACACTTAGGAAGTAGTGTAAATCCATTTACAGAAGAAGGTCAGACAAAGAACGAAAAAGTAGTGGAAGTACTACAGTGAGCTACTGGCCTTGAAACTTGAAAGCTATTTAAGGTTGAATTATTGAAAAGTAAAAGGCAACTCTCAAAAGACACATGATTCTTTACAACGGGTGGGGTGCCAATACCGTTAGAGAAGATAAAAGAAGAAAAAACCCCCCACGTGGTACACCGAACACCCTAGAATCAAGGGACTGGTCCCTGACTTGGACGTAGGAGGTGTCACCTTCGTCTCTTAGGATTGGGGACCTGGTGATCCCTTCAGGGATATAAAAGAATGTCTTGAGACTGTCTGAAAAGAGTTGAGTGACGAGGATGTCCTACAGAAGGACATTATTGATTATCGTTACGATTACGATTACTCTTGTTGTTCTCGTCGATTATAAATAACTCGAATGTGTTATAAGGTCTATGTACAAGTCCCTCAAGTGTACATGGTTTGAGTAGATTAGTGGTACTGTCGTCATAATCAATCCACACTAATAGGGGTGAAGTGCTTATTTCGTGTCACCCATTCTCGAGGAAAAAGGTCACAGAGAGTCCGTCACTCTCCATCCTCCCACCACCATTGTCCAACCCAATTCACGGTGTTCTTTTCGAGAGGGTGTTTGAGTGATCGTCTCAAAGTGGAATCTTGTGTAGACTTTATGCCGTCTCTACTTCGCCATGACCTTCCAAAGATACGAGAGGAACTTTGATTGGATTAGGTCCTCTATTGGCGACTGTCGACTCATACGACACTAGTTATTCTTTTTCGCTAAGAGGTTTAAGTGGCGAGTGTACTGAAGACTATCAGATATTCGTCTTCCCGCTGGTCACTTCCGAAGGAACGTAAGTGAGAGTTGTGTTTACAAGGAGTACAGCACCTTCTTTGCTTACAACTTCCCTCCGGAAACATGTGCTTTCCGAAAAGTTGCCGCCCTTAGGAGAGTACCAGAGCTTCCACCAAAGGCACCAATGTACACCGGAAAGGTGTAAGGAATGTAAGTCTCCCGAAGAGTGGTCACACCCAAAAGACTACGACACAGTCGACCACCGGCACTGACTTCCGGAAGGGTGTGAGGACTGTGGGTATCCCGAATTTGGGGCACACTTACGCGAGCACGAACTGTTCCGAGCTCGGCATCTATTTCCGGAAAGGTGTGAGGAACGTAAACATCCCGCAAAGCGGTCACACCTAGGAGAGTACGACTCACTCTACCATCGGCGTCAATTTCCGGAAAGGCGTAAGACATGTAAATATGCCGAAGAGGGGGCACACTTAAGAGAGCACGAAGTGCTCTGAGCTTGGGGTTGCCTTCCGGAAGGGCGTGAGGAATGTGAGTACTCCGAAGAGGGGGCACACCTAAAAGACTACGACCCACTCTATCAACTGCGCCCACTTCCGGAACGGCGTGAGGACCGTGAGTATCCCGAAGAGGGGACACACCTAAGAGAATACAACGTGCTCCGAGCTCGGCGTCTACTTCCGAAAGGGCGTCAGGAATGTGAGCTTCCCGAAGAGCGGTGACACTTAAGCGAACACGACTTACTCAAACATGTGGGCCGACTTCCAGAACGGTGTCAGAAACGTGAGTATCAGGAAGAGTGGCCACACCTTAGAGACTACGACCCACTCGAGCAGTGGTGCGGCCTTCCGGAAGGGCGTCAGGAATGTGAGTATCCCGAAGAGAGGGCACACCTAAGCGGATACCTAGTGCTCCGAGCTCGGGGTAGCCTTCCGGAAGGGCGTCAGAAATGTAAGTATTCCAAAGAGCGGTCACACCTAAAAGACTACGACTCATTCGACTAACGGGGTTGCCTTCCGGAAAAATGTAAGAAATGTAACTATTCCGAAGAGTGGACATACTTAGAAGACTACGACTCATTCGACTATCGGAGCCGATTTCCGGAAGGGTGTAAGGAATGTAAGTATCCTTAAAAGGGACAATCCCTCAGAGACGACACCGGCTTGTCCCCACGAAAGAGATATTCGTCCCCATAGGGGTGTCGACTAATAGGAAACTGACCGTGCAGGGAGAACTCCCCGGGCGCTAGACAGGTCGAGTGGAAGTGTACAGGTCGGTTCCGGTGCCCTAAATGAAAAAGATAAACTCCAGGCAAACCTTTTTAAGTAGGGTATTCTCAAGAAAACACTTCCATTTGAAAACCAGAGCATACCACTAAGGTTTAGACCTTTTGTGTGTGTGTGTGTGTTTTTGTTTTTTTAGGTTGTATAAAACAATAAAAAATTCCTTTGTTTTGGTTTTGATTAGTGTTTGGTTTTGGAAGAGATTGTCTTTATTTTGAAGAGGTCACCCTTTTTATACTTAGTGGCTCTCGAGAATAATTCTACGTCTAAGGTACAGATCGTAGTGTTATGAATTACTCCTTCGCGACCTCTGTAAGGACGATTTTAGTTTGGGTTTTTCTTGACTGATAATACTTATCGAGATGATAAAGGATAGTCGATATTTTTAATTCGTTTTTTTTTGTTTTGTTTTTTTGGGTTTGTTTTTTGGGACCTCCCTGTTTAGAGTTTTTACTTCTACTTTTTCTAGTGTTAAACATCTGTACTACTGTTCGGACCTTTTGATTCTTTTAGTTTATATGATACTGACATTTTTTTATATCAACCTACCATGTGTGTGTGTACATGATGGTTATTTTCATTAAGGACTATGTTTCTAAGTTGTAAGTTTTCTACTACACATCTTGATTTAAATTATTATTTTGACACTTTGTGAATACTCCGTTACGAATCTTATTAGACTCGTAACTAATTCTACGATTGAGTTCCCTGATACTTTGTAGTTTGTAAATTTAAGTACTCAAATATTTCTGTGATCTTTTTACAATGTACCGATTGAATCTCGTCCGATCCTGTGGTTGGGAAACAATAATTTTCGATAATGAAAAAAAAGGAATTTTCTTGTTTCTAAATCGAAAGTTGCACTCGTCAAGGTGATGTGGTGGTTATTCGTCCACCTAGTTCCAAAGAGAAATTTCTTAATAATGTCACTTGTTTACTTCTCCGTTACTATTTTATAGTAAAACTTGGGGTTACTTTATGACTTAGAACCATGACTCACAGTCGTTGACGATTACTGTGTTTTTCTCTGTGTTCGTCTACAACGAAGTACTACCTTCTTATCTCGTGGGTTCTTCGTCATAGTGGGGGGGTTTTTTTTATTATTATTAATATATATATATGTATGTATATATATTTCTTTTACTTCTTTCGTGTACTTCGATCCTTTTATTGGTGTAAAGTCTTTGATGGTTACCGTGTCCCAGGACAAAGGATACGGGAACAGAAAGTTGTCCCCACTTTGTACTCTTCCTTTTAGTTGACCCTCCCTTTGTCCCTTCTAGTTGAAATTCCACCATTGAAGAAGGAGTCTCCGGGACCCGGACTCTGGAAACACCTCTGCGGGGGGTTTGTGGAGTTCCCCCCGTTGACGAGGGACGGGCTCCAGACGAGACGTGACAAAACCATAGAAAAGGGGAGTTGGTAGTTTGGAGAGAGGGAACGAAGGTATTCTCGTAACACAGACCGTGTCTTAACTCTGCAGAACGAAAGTTTTCTTCTCTTTGAAGTATACTCCGTCTTGAACCCTTTTTTGAACAACCGAGTTCTAAAAAAACTAACGTAAAGTCAATTTACACAGTGTTAGACTTACAGTTTTACTATTTTCTGAAGTCCTTTGTCTTTCCTAACCTCCTGTTTCTCCTTTGGTCTACCCATCTATTTCCCAGAACAAAATTCGAATATCTCCGTTCATCTTGTACCAACTTACATACCTAAACCCCCGGTCTTTTGAATCCAAGGTAAAAACGAAGACGGAGGAACTGACTGGTTCAGTGGGACACGGGGTCGTATGATTAGATATCATTATATTATTGACGAGGATAGCTATTTGATCACTCCTACCCTACTTTATATAATTATATGTGTGTGTGGTACGAGTCCTACGAAGGACCATATATCATTCGTGTTATAATCGGTACGTATAATACCGACAATAAAGGGATTGTCTTTTTATAATTTAAAGGAATATTTGTTCTACTATAGTAGACCACAAATTGAGTCTTAAGTGTCTAATATTGAAAGTTGGAGTGAAGTCCAGGTCACACATCCCTCACCTTATACGAATCACACCAAAATGTACCTAAGACAAACAACTCAAACGTAGATGTGTCTCCGACCATACGGTCTCTTTGAGTATAGTACACAGTCCGGCAGAAGGGATTTCCACCCAGGGGTGTCATGGTGGTTGTCGTTAGACCCACATTTGTACCCGAGTATCGTACTTCGAACCAAAGAGGTTTCTACCAGTACTTTATTTGTTTATGTAAGTAAAAGTATTCAATTTATTGGGATTAGTTGGGAAACCAGTAATTCCTTCTCTTTATTAATGTACTCCCGGTCTGTCACCATCCTTCTACCGACTACCCACTCCTCCATCTCCACATGTGCACTACGGGTAAAGGCTGACCTGTTTCGAGTTTTACAGGGAACCCTCGTTCTTCTTTCTTTAAGTTACTCCGAGAACTTTCCGCCAGGACTTCGAGTGGTACCTCCCTCGACTACCACGCCCGTGTCTCAGGTCCAACAGGTTCAACCCTTGAATGGTTCACTCTGGTCCAATGACATCAAGAGGTCGTAGTGTAGGGTCATGTTCAGGGAGACGGACCTCAGGTCTGTACGGGTGAGGAGGACTCTCTTCAGCTACCGGTGTAGGCTCTTCCAGTGGTTTGGGAGCGCAGGGACTACCTCGTCTTCCTGTATTGAAGTTCTACTTCCTCCCCCTCCCTCCGGGGATGAGACACGTCCCCACCTGTGTCACTCGTCTAATTTCCGGACCCTGGACCCAGCCCCGGTCCCTTCAGTGGCGACGCTGAGTGCGAATCGGGAAGGACGACGTTCCTTCTGTTAGCTGTGGGACCCCATGAGATTGGTACGGTAAGACGGTCCTTTATCGATTTTGTTCGGGTCCAAAGAGAACAAGTGTTCATGACTCGGACGATGTACGGACAGAGTATTTAAGAGTCGTTCGCACGTAAGGATGTCGTAAAGACAAGACAAATTCCTCTTTGTTTGTTTGTTTTTTTTCGGTCCCCAAACGAAGGACTTATATTTTAGAAAATAGAATCTTTTAGTCCGAACGTCCAAACTTACAAAAGTTCGAAGTCCGAGTAGTAAAACTGTCCAATAGAAAATGCGCCAGTCGGAAACACTACTTTTTTCGTCAAAAACAAAAACAAAAAATGAGGTAGTATAACTCTCCCATTGTCCATCCTTCCGGTTCCCAGAGGTTTGCTCCTTTGTCCGACATTGAGAAATTAGAGAGGGACTTCACCGTCCTTCTTTGTTTGATGTTCACAGCTAAAAAAAGGAACGGATATGTTTTAATTTTCCTCCAAAGAGAATTTTAAGACACAACGGTACTGTTGTGAACCAAGGTGGACTTGAGTTGAAAAGAGTTTGGAACTCGATTGGTTACGCGAAGAGAATGCCTTTACGAAAAGAATTCGATACAATTACTTTAGTACATAAACGAAACCTTAAACGGAAAGAAGTTTTACCAAGGTGGATTCTGATTGAAAAAAGGTAAAGAGTTTGGAACCGACTATTATCGAGTTGTTTGGTCATAAGCATAGTTAACAAAATACCGACCCCCTACTGTGTGGACAAGATAGGATAGAGTTTTTACGTATAACACCCTCTCCCCCGACCAATTTGAGGGAATCGGAACTCCACAGAGAGAATAGACTAATTGTCGAAAGATTGTTTGTTTTTTGTCGAACGATTTTAGATTGTTCCCCCCCGTGAGAGGTGGGGAGAAGACTACAAAGACAGTCTTCGAAGAGACAGAGAATTATTTTGAGATAGTGTGTTTTCAAGAACTCAGTAGTTCGGACCAGGGACTAGGACTTCGATTTAGAAGAAGTCTCTAGTGTTTAGACTGTCACAAGTGACATTCGACAGTTATACTTACCTAATCTGACTTAATAATCAGTGTGTAAATCCAACTCAGTCTACAGAATTCAAGGGACTAAGGTCCTCATATACTAGTAGATAATGAAACTGGACTTTACTGGAAGAGTGGACAATTAATAGGTGATTGGGACGGAAAAGAAAGAAGGACTAAATCTCCTTTATTTATAGTTTGCTAAACCTTTGTGTCTCTGTCCAGACAAATTTTGTTTTAAGTCCCTGAAGGGACTACCAGGTCACCAATTCTTAGACGGACGGTTACGTTTTCTGTGTCCAAACTAAGGACCAGGTCCTTCTAGGGTGTACGGAGTCCCGTTGATCCGGGTACACGATATTGATGACTCGTACGGGTGGGATCTCGAGTACAAGGTTTTGTTCTCTTTGGAGGTGTTACTTTTGGGACCCGTGTCGTTGATCTCTCATCGGGAGATCAATGACGTTGTTCTCTTTCGGGTGCACGTCGTTGCTTCTGAGTCCCGTCGGTTTTTATTTGTTTTAATTTTGTTTGTTTGTTTTAAGTAGAGGACCCAGGGGACTGTCCTTTTACTAGAGACTCGGTCCCGAAGTAGTGTGAGGTTAAGAAGTATTTCGTACTTGGACCCTTCTAGTCACCTCCACTCTCTCCTGAGAGTACACCAATATACCCTGGTTGCAGATCTTGAGTAGTTTAACACCTGGACTGAGTTTATAAAGAGGGCTCCATCAAAGACGAAGGTAACAACGTTAATGAGAACTGTTTTTTTCACTCGTCTCCTCCCAAGGCGCTTTTTGAAATCGGTGTCTCCACTCGTGTCCCGATGTACCGTAGTAATAAACGACGTCGTCCTTCTCGTCCCCTCGTCCAGAAGTCACCTTGAGTGAACCCGTCCTCCGAAGTGTCATAAAGTGTCTTCATACGTGTCCTGGGTCTGTAGTGTCGAGTTCTACCTTTCTCTTTGTGTGAGTGCACCCGGTATCAAGATCTTAAGTTCCTGACTAGTCACGAGGACCCCAGAGGAAATGACTTCTGTGTTTTAGGTCTCTACGGTCTAGATGTTCTCCTTTTGTTCCGAACTTTTATTCACGTGGGACCAGGAGTCTACTGAATCATGTCGGAAGAGTGAGGAGGTGGAAGCGACGGTTTCTTGGGGTAGAAGAAGGGGATGTCGAGGGGGTGTTTTTGTGTGGACCTCTTCTAATTTTCCTAAGACCTTTTTAGTTCAAGAGGAACTTTGAGGTCCTTTGGGTCGACGTATCTACCCCGTCTCCTCGTGAATAAAATACAAAACTTTAATCTAGACTGTAACTTCACCTTCCTAAGGACCGGTCGAGGGACCACCCCCTATACCGGCTTTTAGGCCGGAACTGGTTTCTTTTCACGTCGGAAACGGGAGTCGGAGACTCTCCATTACCTGTAACGTATATTGTCCCTACAGAAACGAAACCCATCCCCGTCCAGTGTGGCGTGGAATCCCACCCATGACCTGTGTGGTCCTTCTGGTGAGTCCACTACCCACCCCTACCCCTCTGGTACCCAGTACCCGATACTCAACTGAACCCCTGACTCTAGTTGTAGACCTGTTGTTTAGTTAGTGGATGCAGGTGTCCTGGTTAGTTAATACAGGTGTACTACTTCGACGTCACTTTTGAGGTCTGTGACTTCGAGTCCACACGAAGGGACCGACCGTCATGAGACTTGTATGACAGTGAGCGACTACAACCGTGTTATCGACCGCAGAACTGAAGTGGCCCTCTTCCGTGGCCTTCGGGGTCCCACCCTTGAACGACCCGGAGTGGGACACGTGGACGGAGGAGCCGCCGACAATAAGACGTAGGACGGGACAGTAAGTGTCCTTGGCCCTGATCGCGTCGTAAACCACTCAAGGTTCTCAGGGAAGATCAGGACTCAATACTTTGGAGTCCCACCAAATCCCTTCGAGGACTTGGACGGAAGCCACACTGCCGTCTCGCCCCAAAACACACCTCTGGTCCGGGAGTTTAAAGAGACTCCCACCGATCCCCTGAGAGCCGTCTCCCAGGTAATACCAGTAAGTGTGGCAGGGTCCACCCTCCCCGACGTGGTACGGTTGAGCTCGAGAAGGCCGGAGACCTGTCCCACTTCAGTGGTTCTAAACCGTCCGCCTGTTCCGCCTCTCTCTTGATGGGTCTATCCCAGACCGTAAGACTTAAGTCGTTTCGACCGACGTATTTATGTCCATCTTATAGTTTCACTTTTACATGATCTCCCGATAAGTTACGATTCAGTCTTCTTTATGAACTTCTGTACTTTTTAAAAAGTCTATATAACAGTCATCCTTTTAGTCCGATAACTTTGCTACAAAGAGTTATACGTATATATGTATAAATATATGTTATATGTGGTACTAGTTCTATAAACATGGCTATATTTGTGGGTATGTACAACTCTGTCTAAGAGTTTTCTATTTCTAGGTGAGAGAAAGAGTTTCCTCTGGAGAACTTGAACGTCTTTATAGAGACTTATTGAATAAAACCCCTAAAAAAAAAAATTAGACTTACTGTAGAGTAAAGAAAAATGAAGGATTATGGATTTGGTTGAGACACTACAGATGTAGAAGGGTATATACAACCTCCTGACTGACCCTTTTTTTACCGATTTTACGGTTCTACGGGGTGTCTATGACTATCCATGGAACTACAACGAATCAGAATCAGAATTTCCCTCCCACTCGAGACTAAAACTTGGACAGGAAGTCGGTCACAGGACTTCTATTTGTGATTTAGTGGATTGGGACGATCGTAAAAGCAACGTACGTTACGATAATCTTCTTTTATACATTCCATATTTTGTATCTTTTATTTAAGTAAATAACTGTGTATCTTAGGTAGTAAACCTTCATGAAACCAGTACTAGACTGTAGTACTCTTACTTCGGGAGAAGGATCGTCGAGAGTCGCATGTAGTGGGTCTTAAGAGGTTTGGGTATTTAGGTATTCGAGTACTCCTTTTGGAGACTAAGGTTGTCTCACCGTCGGATGTTTTATGGACTGGTCAAGGAGAATTTTGGTGGTTGCAACAGTTTTTGTTCCCTTCACACTCTTTAGTTGTGTCGGATCTCCTCGAATTCCTCTGTACTGTTGTAATGTACTTTACATTACACCATAAGACCTACCCTAGGGTCCTAGGGTGTCTACTTTTGATGACACATTTTTGATCCCTTTGGACACCCTGAAGGGACCACCAGGTCGCCAATTCTACAACCGTCAAGGTGACGTGCCCCACTCCCAAACTAGGGACCACCCCCTTGATTATGGGGTGTACGGAGTGTCGGTCTATTATTGTTTTTTATTTATTTATTTGTATCAGTTTTGACAAAAATTTTTTCATGATTCCTTTAGACTTATTTCGTGTCTAAAGTCAATTGTCATTCCAAGGTCTTAGCCGAGTAATTAAGATTGATTATAGGATATGATTATACTCAACATTTATTATCCTCTTTGACCCACGTCCCATGGACCCTTAAGACACATGATAGAAACGTTAAAAAGACATTTTGATTTTGACAAGATTGACTTTTTTTTTTTTTTTCATTTTGCCAAGATTTTGATGTTAGATAATTTTTCTTGTTAAACGTTGGTATACACCGGGTGTTTCGTGTTTTATAAATTATACACTGGGAAATCTCTTTTTCAAACGGTTTGGGACGAACTCTAGGTCTTGGGTGTGCGTCATAGTTTGGTATGACGGAGAGTGGTAATCATTTTTCTACATTGACTTTGACAGTCTGGAGTTTATTCTGGACCGACTATGTTGTTTAAAGATAAATGACTAATGATCTCCTTTTTTTTTTTTTTGGAACGGAAGTTACTGTTTCTGGAAACGAGTTTGGGGTAAGAATTTTTAGAGTGTTTCGACTTGTGAAACAGTAATTGACTGATTTTGTTAGTTTGGGAAGAGGAAAGAATGACACAAGACTTTCAGTCAGGATACGTTTTCTGGTTTCTATACATCGGAAACTCAGGTGGATTTTTAATTACAGTATTACTATAATATAATGGTATAGTGTACGATTTTGACGATTGTAATTGGAGGGTCATCATAGGGAGCTAAGATAACCTAAGAATCTTCTAGTGTGCCCTTCTACACTTGTTAAATGGATGACTTATACAGTCATGAGTACCCTCTCGCGATCAGTTGCCCCTTCTGCGGACGTGTCAACGAACCTTTCGTTAATGACTCAATTATGGCTCCTGTAAAGTCCAGTGCCTTCCGTTTATAAGAATTCACGATGTCTAAGTCCATTAAATGACTTGTTTTTCAAGTGGACCTTGAACTACACTTCTAGACACTATTAGACAGAAGAAGAAGTCTTACGAAAAAGACCTCCCGTCGACCGGAACTCCTTTCTTTCCTGTCTTACTCTGTGACCCCGGAAAAGCCTCGTGTCTGATGTAGTCCTTTATGGGAGGGTAAAGGTCAGAGTTTTACTTCATTAGGGAAAGGAGTTTCTGATTTAACCGTTTGGTTTTTGATGTGAGGGACTATGTATTGACATGAAAAAACAACGGACGGATTCAAGTCGATAAAGTGTGGTCATAAAAACTTGGTTTGGGAAAGTCCCTTTCGACACAGTCAGAACTTTTTAGTTTCAATGTATTTCCGGTATTTCTCTACAAAAGTAAGAAGGATCAAAGTTCTCTTCTCTGAAATTCGTCACTCGCAGTGTGTCTTTTTAGATTAATTTCTCGATTTTTATTAAAATTCCTTTCGTACCCGGGTTGGGACCCATTCTCGTATTCAGAAATTTTTCGTTTTTTTTTTTTTTTTTTTTCTCTCTCTCTCTCTCTCTCTTTTATGGGAGGTTCTGGTGTGGATTCTACACCATGTATACATGCTACCTTATAATGAGTCAGTATTTTTCCTTACTTTGACCTAGTAAACATCTCTGCACCTACCTGGATGTCAGAGAGTCTCACTTCAGTCTTTTTATTTATAGTACATAATTACGTATACACACCTTAGATCTTTTTACCATGTCTACTAGGATCAAGGTCCCGTCCTTACCCCTGTGCCTAGATGTCTTACCTGCACACCTGTGTCCCGACCCCGTCCCTCTCCACCCACCCTACTTGACCCTCTAATCCTGACTGTATATGTGTGATGGTTCACATTTTGTTGGTCACCCCTCGATGACATATCGTTCGTCGAGTCGGACCACGAGACACTACTGGATCTCCCCACCGTAACCACCCCCCCACGACCCTCCGTCCAGGTTCTCCTTCCCCCATATTTATATGAATGTCGACTAGGTGAACAACATGTCGTCTTTAATTGTGTTGTAACACTTCGTTAATATGAGTTTTTTTCGTGGTTTTTGTTCTTCCCACGTGGGTTTACATAAAGTCTCTAAGGTCCTTTGATCCGAGATGATTGACCCCCATGGGGCGGGCGGGGGTGGGGTGGGGGTGGGTCGTGGAGGGTCCAGTCCCTGGAGAGGGAAGGTTTTATCTTAGAAAAGGGGGGTTCTGGGAAGGTAGAACAGTGAGTCACCGGACCTGAAACCTTCCTGCCGTGGAGACCGAGATTTCAGCGGTAGAGTACTGCTGTGGACACAGTTAAGGACAGTAAAAGTAATGTTCCAAGCCCGAGGGTGCAGAGAACCTCCGGCGACACAGGGGCGTTCATGACGTGCCATCCTCCCGCCTCCCTGGTCGCCTCTGTGGCCTCGATGTCCACTATGGCAGTGTGTGGGGGAGGGGCACGAGTGAGTTAGGCACGGGTGTGTGGGCCCCCGGTCGGACGTGGACAGTGTCGACTTGTTTGAGTGTGTGGCGCCGACGCTGTGTGGCGGACTGCGGGGGCGGTCTCTGTTCCGCGGGCCGAGGCGGTTGGGGTGTCTGTGCAGTTCCGCCGAGAGTGTCGGGGCGGCAGGCGCGGTCTCGGGTGCGCGCACCTTGAGTGCGCCTCGCCTCGCCTCCGCAGGCTCGGGCTCCGAGTGTGCGTGGTCCCTACCCACCCGCCCGTGTCGGCGCCCTACTCCAGCCCAGCGGAGGGGGGAAGTGTGTGAGTGCGCGTTCACGCAGTGTTGGCGTCCCTGGGCCGGGCACAGGGAGTGGCTGCGGGTGCGCGTGGAGTCAGACATCTGTTCCGGCTCGGGGTAGTGTGTGTGTGTATATGTGTGTGTGTGCGTGTGCGAGCGTGAGGGAGGCGTCGAGGGCTTCGGTGTCCGGCTGCGAGGCAAAGCCCGGAGAACTGGAAAAAGGAGTGGCGGTGGCGGGCGGCGAAAGGTGAAGTCCAAAGGAGGGCCCTACGATTAATGAGTGCCGAGACCCGGGTTGTTGATTGTCCCACAGCCTTCCCTCTCTCGCGTCGGCACGTCCAATTGAGGTCTGTCGCAGCGGTCCTTTGGTCTCGAACTTTTTTTTTTTTTTTTCGCGTCTTTCGCGTAGAGGGTCGTACGTTGAGAGGCCCTCCGATTATCCGAGCACGGGGGTCTCGGGAGACCCTTTGCATCAGGTTTTTTGCCCCTTAAACGCTTCGACTTTCGAGTACCCGAGAAAAAGGGTCGTACGTTGAGGCGTGGCCGGGCTGATCTTGACACGGAGTCTCGGAAGACCCTTCACATCAAGAGTAGAGCCCATTATGTGTCCCAAGGAGTCTTCCGTAGGGAGGGACGCATATCCTCGACACCGGGGGTCTGAACGCTGCCTCACATAACGTCTCAGCGTCTCAAACATTTACGACCCTTAGGACGGTCGGCAAGTCTAAAGAAAATAATGAGTAAAATCATAATCATAGTAATGACGATGATGAATTTTTTTCTTTTTTAGGAAAAATAAAATATGACCTCATATTTACGTTGGGTGTGGTCATAACAAACGGACCTTTTAAGATTCCTTTCTCCTCGGACCACTCGACGTCAGATACTCCTACGTTTCTCAGTCTGTCCCGACTCGTGTTTAATGTGAATATCGACTAATTATTACACCACTATCAAAGTCCATCTGTCGTTTCCTTGAGTCGGTACGTATATATACATAGGTAAGAGGGGGTTTAAGGGGAGGGTAGGTCCGACTGTGCACTGAAACTCGTCTCAAGGGACACAATATGTCATCCTGGAACAACCAATAAGTAGAATTTATATCGTGACATGTACAGGTAGGGTTTGAAGGATTGATAGGGAAAGGAGGAGGAAGATTGTCCCTTTTTTTCGAATTATTCAAAAATGTATATGTACATTGAAGAATGTACATGTAGAACCTGAAGGGTCTACCGCGATTATCATTTCTTGGGGGGGACGTTTACGTCCTCTAAATTCTCTGGTCCCAAACTAGGGACCCAGTCCTTCTAGTAGACCTCATCTCGTACTGTTGGGTGAGGTCATAAGAACGGACCTCTTAGGGTACCTGTCTCCTCGACCCACCCGATGTTAGGTAGTGCAGCGTGTCTCTGTCTGTGTCGACTTCGCTGAATCGTACGTGCGTACATGCACTCTCGAAAGTCTTTTCTTACTTCTGGACTTCTTAACTGGTCTCGTCATTCGAAAATATGGAAAATCTGTTTCTTTCCTATTTAAACAATTCATAACTGTCACGTTACCCGTTCACTCTCAAGCCAATCCCGAACCATTAGTTGGTCAAGTAAGACTTCCTCTAGCCGGGACCCTATAGAAACGTTCCTTACTACGATTTCGACTTTGAGGTCATGAAACCGGTGGAGTACACTTCTCAACTGAGTAACCTTTTCTGAGACTACACCCCTCCCTAACCCCCGTCCTCCTCTTCCCCTACTGTCTCCTACTCTACCGACCTACCGTAGTGCCTGAGCTACCTGTACTCAGACTCACTTGAGGCCCTCTACCACTACCTGTCCCTCCGGACCGTACGACGCTAAGTACCCCAACTTTTATCAGGTTGTGTTGACTCGTCGACTTGACTTGACTTGACTTAGGAACAGAAATCTGAAGGGACCACCCAGTCACCATTTGTTGGGCGACGGACGGTTACGTCCTCTGTGTCCTCTGAGTCCAAACTAGGGACCTTCGTGGCTCCTACGACCCCAATTTATTTGTACCGACGAAAATGCCCGTCTATCTCCCTTCGAAGAATAGGGCTAGTGAGAGATCTACCACCATCGATGTTTCTCTTTATCCGTTGTCTCTAGATCCCCACTTCTCAGTTTCCTTTACTTTACAGGGACCCTGGATCTGTTGGGAAGTACCATCGGGAAGTATTAATGGGAAACTTAAGAAAGGTTGTGAACCTTTAACATTATAACGATCTCGTAGACTATAAAAGTCCACAAATTTAGGGAGTCAAGTCAAGTCAGCGAATCAGTACAGGTTGAGAAACACTGGGGTACTTAACGTCGTGCGGTCCGGAGGGATAGGTAGTGTTTGAGGGTCTCAAGTGAGTCTGAGTTCAGGTAGATCAGTCACTACGGTAGGTCGGTAGAGTAGGAGACAGTAGGGGAAGAGGAGGACGGGGGTTAGGGAGGGGTGTAGTCCCAGAAAAGGTTACTCAGTTGAGAAACGTACACCACCGGTTTCATGACCTCAAAGTCGAAATCGTGGTAAGGAAGGTTTCTTTAGGGTCCTGACTAAAGGAAATCTTACCTGACCAACCTAGAGGACCGTCAGGTTCCCTGAGAGTTCTCAGAAGAGGTTGTGGTGTCAAGTTTTCGTAGTTAAGAAGACGCGAGTCGGAAGAAGTGTCAGGTTGAGAGTGTAGGTATGTACTGATGACCTTTTTGGTATCGGAACTGATCTGCCGGAAACAACCGTTTCATTACAAGACGAAAAGTTGTACGATAGATCCAACCAGTATTGAAAGGAAGGTTCCTCATTCGTAGAAAATTAACGTACCGACGTCAGTGGTAGACGTCACTAAAACCTCGGGGGGTTTTATTTCAGACTGTGACAAAGGTGACAAAGGGGTAGACAAAGGGTACTTCACTACCCTGGTCTACGGTACTAGAAACAAAAGACTTACAACTCGAAATTCGGTTGAAAAAGTGAGAGAAGAAAGTGAAAGTAGTTCTCCGAAAAATCAAGGAGAAGTGAAAGACGACATTCCTACCACAGTAGACGTATAGACTCCAGTAACTATAAAGAGGATCGTTAAAACTAAGGTCGAACACGAAGAAGGTTAGGTCGTAAAGAGTACTACATGAGACGTATCTTCAATTTATTCGTCCCACTGTTATATGTCGGAACTGTATGAGGAAAAGGATAAACCTTGGTCAGACAATAAGGTACAGCTCAAGATTGACAACGAAGGACTGGACGCATATCCAAAGAGTTCTCCGTCCAGTCCACCAGACCATAAGGGTAGAGAAAGTCTTAAAAAGTGTCAAATAACACTAGGTGTGTTTCCGAAACCGTATCAGTTATTTCGTCTTTATCTACAAAAAGACCTTGAGAGAACGAAAAAGCTACTACGTCGGCTACAACCGTTAAACTAGAGACCAAGGAGACGGAAAAGATTTTAGTCGAACGTGTAGGGACGACGAGGACGACGACGATTTAGTGAAATCAGAACAGACTGAGACACGCTGGTGTATCTGCCGTCGGGTGGTCCGAGACGGCAGGGACTAAGAGGTCCGTTCTTGTGACCTCACCCAACGGTAAAGGAAGAGGTTACGTACTTTCACTTTTCACATTCACTTCAACGAGTCAGCACAGGCTGAGAATCACTGGGGTACTTTACGTCAGGTGGTCCGAGGGGGCAGGTACCCTAAAAGGTCCGTTCTCATAACCTCACCCCACGGTAACGGAAGAGGTATCACTGGCGAAACATATATATATATAAGTTGAACGACAAAACGTTTCTTAAGTGTGGTCCACCGCGATCACAATTTCTTGGCGGACGCTTTCGTCCTCGGTCTTCTCTGTGTCCAAACCAGGGACCCAACTCTACTAGGGGACCTCTTCCCGTACCGTTGGGTGAGGTCATAAGAACGGACCTCTTAGGGTACCTGTCTGTTCGGACCTTCCGATGTCAGGTATCCCAGCGTTTTTCAACTTGTACTGACTTCGCTGAATCGTGCGTGAGTGGTAGTCCCTTCCTTCAATGATATTTTTTTGTCTGTCTTTGAAGACCTGCTTAGGTTGTAGGACAATAAAAAGAAACGACGAAGTCTTAAATATCGTCCTTAACTACACGGGGTACTTTATAACTTATAAAGGGACAGAAACACAAGTGGTATTTCTTCCGACTCGCGGTTTCTTAACTACGAAAGTTTAACACCACGACCTCTTCTGAGAACTCTCAGTGAACCTGTCGTTCCTCTAGTTCGGTCAGTTAGGATTTCCTTTACTTAACGTTCCTGACTACGACTTCGGCTTCGAGGTTATGAAACCGGTGGACTACACTTCTCGGCTGTGTGACCTTTTCTGGGACTACGACCCTTTCTCACTTCCGTCCTCCTCTTCCCCTGCTGTCTCCTACTCTACCAACCTACCGGAGTGGCTGAGTTACCTGTACTCAAACTCGGTTGAGACCTTCTACCACTTCCTGTCCCCTCGGATCGCACGACGTCAGGTATCCCACCGTTTCTTAGTCTGTGCTGACTCGCTGATTTGTTGTTTTGTTTGGTGACACAGTCAGTCCGGACTCCCCAAGACCCACCCGATTTAGACAGGTACTCTCCTAGTCCACGAGAAAGGAATGACTCTTCGTCTTTTAGTAACACTTTAACAACTCTCGTGTTCGTGTTTCAGTCTTTCGATCCCCCCTTTTTTTCACTTCGAAAAAACTCACTATTTTTTTAGTTCTTCGGTTTTTTTAAAGTTTTTTTTGGTGGAGTTCAACTATTTCATTTGATTTTTTTTTTTTTTCAGTCTTTTCGTTTGTTGGTTTTGTTCTTCCGTTTTATATTATCCCTAATCTCACCCCTTTTCACTCAAGTCAAGTCAGCGAGTTAGCACAGGCTGAGAAACGTTGGGGTACTTAGCGTCGTGCGGTCCGGAGGGACAAGTAGGGGTTGAGGGTCTCAAGTGAGTCTGAGCGCAGGTAGCTCAGGCACTACGGTAGGTCGGTAGAGTAGGAGTCAGCAGGGGAAGAGGAGGACGGGAGTTAGGGAGGGTCGTAGTCTCAGAAAAGGTTACACAGTTGAGAAGCGTACTTCACCAGTTTCATGACCTCGAAGTCGAAGTCGTAATAAGGACAGTTTCTTTAGGGTCCCGACTAGAGGAAGTTTTACCTGACCAACCTAGAGGACCGTCAGGTTCCCTGAGAGTTCTCAGAAGGGGTTGTGGTGTCAAGTTTTCGTAGTTAAGAAGTCGCGAGTCGGAAGAAGTGTCTGGTTGAGAGTGTAGGTATGTACTGGTGTCCTTTTTGGTATCGGAACTGATCTGCCTGGAATCAGCCGTTTCATTACAGAGACGAAAACTTATACGACAGATCCAACCAGTATTGAAAAGAAGGTTCCTCATTCGCAGAAAATTAACGTACCGACGTTAGTGGTAGACGTCACTAAGACCTCGGGGTTTTTTGTTTCGGACTGTGACAAAGGTGACAAAAGGGCAGATAAAGGGTACTTCACTACCCTGGCCTACGGTACTAGAATCAAAAGACTTACAACTCGAAATTCGGTTGAAAAAGTGAGAGGAGAAAGTGAAAGTAGTTCTCCGAAAAATCAAGGAGAAGTAAAAGACGGTATTCCCACCACAGTAGACGTATAGGCTCCAATAACTATAAAGAGGACCGTTAGAACTAAGGTCGAACGCGAAGAAGGTCGGGTCGCAAAGAGTACTACATGAGACGTATCTTCAATTTATCCGTCCCACTGTTATATGTCGGAACTGTATGAGGAAAAGGATAAACCTTGGTCAGACAACAAGGAACAGCTCAAGATTGACAACGAAGGACCGGACGTATGTCTAAAGAGTTCTCCGTCCAATCCACCAGACTATAAGGGTAGAGAACTTCTTAAAAGGTGTCAACTAACACTAGGTATGTCAGTTTCCGAAACCGTATCAGTTATTTCGTCTTTATCTACAAAAAGACCTTGAGAGAACGAAAGAGGTACAAGGTCGCTTACAACCGTTAAACTACAGACCAAGGAGACGGAAAAGAATTTGGTCGAACTAGTAGTCCCTCAAGTGCCAAGTGCATAACGACTTCGGACCGAATCTCTTAAAACTCGTAATGAAATAATCGTACACTCTACTCACGTTATTACACCATCAAAGTCGTAAGAAACCGTAACAGAAAGAAACCTTAACCTTACTTTTAACTGGAAAAGGTCAGGACACCGGTGACGACTCAAAAGGTTTAAACGACCGTATAACTCACGTCGTAAAACTGTCGTTGTAGAAAGTCCTAAACTTATCGAGTTGACCTTAAGGTAGTGGAGGTGATCGAAAGAAGTATCACTACAAAAGATTCCGGGTGAACTGAAGTGTGAGGTCCTACAGACCGAGATCTACTCACTAGTGTGGTAACACTAATAGGTCCAGTACTTCCAGAAAAAACATCAAGAAGGCACATAAGAACGGTGGAGAAGAATTATAGAAGACGAAGACAATTCAGGTCTGGTAAAGACAGGAAATAACTCGGGTAGAAACGTACTTTACAAGGAAACCATAGAGACTAGAAGAACTACTCTAGAGATCAGAAAGGGTAAGACAGAAAAAGGAGACAAAGAAACGTAACTAGCGACTTCTTCCGAAAGAATAGAGAAGAACGAGAAGAAACCTTGAGACGTAAGTCTACGAATATAGAAAGGAAAAGCGAAAACAAAAAGTGAGAGAAGAAAAGTGTCGATAAACATTCCGGAGGGGTCTGTCGGTAAAACGAAAAAACGTAAAGAAAAGGTACCCCTACCAGAACTAGGGACAGGGGACATGTCACCTTTTCACTTCATCTACCCTTAAGGGACCGTCAGGTCACCAATCCTGAGAGAATGTCGACACCAGAGTCCAAGTCAGGGACCATCCCCTTGTTTCTAGGACGTTCGGTTCACTGTATCGTTTTTTTTTTTTTTTTTTTTCTTCTTCNNTTTTTTTTTTTTTTTTTTTTTTTTTTCTTCTTCTTTAAAATTTTCACTATACTCCTTNCTTCCGAAAGAATAGAGAAGAACGAGAAGAAACCTTGAGACGTAAGTCTACGAATATAGAAAGGAAAAGCGAAAACAAAAAGTGAGAGAAGAAAAGTGTCGATAAACATTCCGGAGGGGTCTGTCGGTAAAACGAAAAAACGTAAAGAAAAGGTACCCCTACCAGAACTAGGGACAAGGGACATGTCACCTTTTCACTTCATCTACCCTTAAGGGTCCGTCAGGTCACCAATCCTGAGAGAATGTCGACTCCAGAGTCCAAGTCAGGGACCATCCCCTTGTTTCTAGGACGTTCGGTTCACTGTATCGTTTTTTTTTTTTTTTTCTTCTTCTTTAAAATTTTCATTATACTCCTTAGTTACCTCGATCTTCAACCAAGAAACTTTTACCCTTTTAGAAATCGATCTAACTGGCCCCGTCCCCCTCTTCTTAACTAATACGTTCTTCAGTTTCTAGTGATCTCTACGAAGATCAGAGTAGATCCATACACACACCGATTCCACTTCGTAGTGTTTTCGATTTTTTGTACTTATGTAACTGTAACGTTTATTTGTTTGGACTCAATGTGGTCTGGTCTCAAACGGTTTCACAAAGAGAACTCTCGGTTTATCAGTTATAAAATCCGACAAGTCCGGTGTAACGAGACCTGGTGTATA
Organism: Capra ibex; assembly: GCA_006410555.1. NCBI lineage: Eukaryota > Metazoa > Chordata > Mammalia > Artiodactyla > Bovidae > Capra > Capra ibex. The sequence continues at coordinate 49,319,068 of SJYO01050415.1, forward strand.
AGGAGTCCTAAAAATAATTGTTGAAAAACTTTTATTTTTGGTGAGTCGGAGACCGGGTATGTTTCAGTCCCGGTGGCCGTTCTAAACTCGATACCTGGTCTTAAATGGACTGACGAGGGGACTTGGTTATCCATTCCTACCCCTTCTTTTTAAGATCTAGTCGTAATAGGTCATACCATGTATCAGAACTCGTGAACTTTACACCGATCCACCCTTTATTCGCATTTTACATGTGATTCTAAACTCCTGACAAGTCTTTATTTTTCTATTTTACAGAGTAATCACTAAAAATGTAATATACAAATTTACTATTTTAAACATATAAAACTCGATTTATGTAATAATTTTAATCAACACAGACAAAGGAAAAGGAAAAGATTACACTATCATTCTTTTAAAATTAATATATGTACATAAAGTATGAACGAATCTGTCGTGATAGGAGAAGACGTTAAACAGTTCAAACTGTCGCAAACAGTTTTAAAATTTTACACGGACAGAAACTGAGTCGTCAGGGTGTATGCTATATGTGATAAAATATGTAATTAATTTCGAAAGGGCACTGTATATGTACCTGTGAATAGTGGAAAGCGCTTCTTGGAGGAGAATAGGAGTCCTCGAGTGTAACTGGGTCCCTAGTTGCTACCAACTGAAGGACACCTCAAACCCCACAAAAAACGAAACAAAACCTCAAAACAAAGACAAAACGATACAAAACTAAAACACCTCACCCCCAACAAAACAGAAGAACAACTCCTCCCTAAACAAAGCAAACAAACGTCTCACACCCCTTATAGTGTCGTACACATACTTCGTCTTTCACACATACAATTAGTGAGTCAGTACAGACTGAGAATGACTGGGGTACCTGACGGCCCAGGAGACAGGAACCCTAAGAGGTCCGTTCAGATGACCTCACCCAACGGTAAAGGAAGAGGTCCCTAGAAGGGTCCCTAGCTTGGATCCAGAGGGTGTAAGGTCCGTCTAAGAAACGGTAGACTCGGGGACCCCTTCGTCTTGAGTACGTGTTTAGGTAGTCCAAGAAGACCGTCGACAGAAGAGGATCTGTCTTAGGTGGTAAAAAATCCCGAAGGGTCCACCGCAATCATCATTTCTTAGGTGGACGGTTCCGTCTCCCCAACTAGGGACTCAACTCTTCTACGGGACCTCCTCCTTTACCGTTGGGTGAGGTCCTAAGAACGGACCTTTTAGCGTACCTACCTTTTCGGACCGTCCGATGTCAGGTACCCCAACCTTTCTCAGTCCGTACTGAGTGTAAGAAATTTGAAAATACATCACTTACTGGACCGGTTAACACTTTAAAGTTTAATCCACTTTTGAATGTCATAAATTCAATTGACTTTATGAGTCGACTTTACTTGAGTTGACCGGGTGTCCGTCCTAGAAACACCTACACCTTTTGTCTCATGTCGATATGAAGTCCCGACGTCCGTTTGTCTACTCCACTCCCCTCTTCGACCAAACGTCTGCGATACCTTTGTCATACCTCCCAGGAGTTTTTTGGTTTTATTGATGGTGTCTTGTTGCTAAGGTGAGGTCCAATACATAGAGCCACTTTTTTACTTGAACTTTTCTATGTACGTCGGGTTATAGGTCAAGTCAAGTCAACGAGTCAGCACAGGCTGAGAAACGCTGGGGTACTTAGCGTCGTGCGGTCCGGAGGGACAGGTAGTGGTAGAGGGCCTCAAGTGAGTCTGAGTACAGGTAGCTCAGGCACTACGGTAGGTCGGTAGAGTAGGAGCCAGCAGGGGAAGAAGAGGACGGGGGTTAGGGAGGGTCGTAGTCTCAGAAAAGGTTATAATAATCGTAATAAATGTTATCAGTTCTATGTCTTCGTTGAGTTCACGGAGGGTTTTCTGTTTATCTATTTTTTTTTTTACATATACATACGTTATCTTAGGATGCTTCCGTATTCTTTCTTGTTTCAAGAGGTAAACGTTGTATCTACATGGACTTCCAATAATATGAATCACTTTATTTCATTCTGTTTGATGAATGTACACTTTAGATTTTTTATTTACTGACACATAATTGTTTTGTCTTCATCTTAGTGACTATCTTATTCGATCAATCACCAATGGTCAGTCCACTCTCTTCCCAATCCCTGTTTGCACCATCTCCTAATTCTCTATGTCTGATGATACATATTTTATTCGATATCCTATATACCACGTCGTGTCCTTTGATTTCGGTAATATATTTATACATTAATGAGATTTACTTTATGTTAGATATTTTAATACAGTGACACAACATGTGGACCTTGATTATATTATAACATTTAGTTGACATGGAGTTAGATTTTTTTTTTTTTACTTACTTACTTACCCATTTCTGTCGGCTACCACATAATTTTATAACGTCACCTTTATATCTGTAGTTTTTAGGTTGCAAATTCTTAGTGAGATACTACTATGGCAGAAGTTTTACTTACTACTTACACGATTTCAGTTAAAGGGAGAAAATAGACCTAAGGTCGAAATGACTCCATATTACCATTTAAATTTTAACATATTAGCCGAGGTCAAAGTAAGTAGAGTAATCTTGACTAAGTTTACTTAAGAAAAATTGCCGACTCATTATGAGGTAACACATATACATGGTGTCGAAAGAATAGGTAAGTAGACGACTACCTGTAGATCCAACAAAGGTACAGGACCGATAATATTTGTCACGACGCTACTTGTAACCCCATGTACACAGAGAAAGTTAAGACCAAAGGAGACACACATACGGGTCGTCACCCTAACGTCCCAGTATTCCATCAAGATAAACGTTAAAAAATTCCTTAGAGGTGTGACAAGAGGTATCACCGCATCAAACGTAAGGCATCATGATCAAACGTAAGGGTGGTTGTCACATCCTCCCAAGGGAAAAGAGGTGTGGGAGAGGTCGTACATAACGAACGTCTAAAAACCTAGCGTCGGTAAGACTGACCACACTTCACCATGGAGTAACACCAAAACTAAACGTAAAGAGATTATTACTCACTACAACTCGTAGAAAAGTACACAAACAATCGGTAGGTATACAGAAGAAACCTCTTTACAGATAAATCAAGAAACCGGGTAAAAAACTAACCCAGCAAATAAAAAGACCTTAACTCGACGT